>JAUPTC010000322.1:0-58555 GCA_030762895.1 Sophora flavescens
TTTGTGAAAAGCTAATCCGACACATAAATATTTAATGGAGCATTTAACATAACATTAACGTGCTCCTTTTCCTAGAAACCACAGGTAGACCATTACTTTCTTCCCTTAGCGCCTAATAGCTCTTTAATCAAGCCTTTAAATTTAGCCTATGTTTGCGAAATGATGGTAGCTGCTCAATAAACATATCTTGCAATTTTATCTATTATGTTTTCTCTGTGAAGGTTGGGAAGTAAAAAACAGTAACCATATTTGATAGAGGTCATTTTTTATATTTTGGTTGGCTCATACAGTTAATCTAATATCTTACCCTTAATGCTGAATCAGTTATAAATCTGCTCATACAGAGGAAAGCTATTATGGAACAAATACTATCTCATTTGATTATTAAGAAAAGCCCCTGTAATACTTCATCTGTTTGGGTGATATTTCTAATTTATCAAACATTTTATTATTTGGGTGTAATGATTTTGATATCTTTTGCAGTTTTAAATTGTATTAATTTGGTTTTAAAGTATAAAATTAAAGATATTTGAATAAAATGATATAATTTTAGATTATAGAGCATTAAGTAATTTGAGAAAACGAAACTATCTATAGAATTAATTTTTTCCGGTCATTGTCATATATGCTCTCTACCTATATAATTATTGTAAAAAAATTAATTTATCATATGAATAAAATAATTTTCACATCTATAGAATTTTGTGATATTAAATAATGTATATTTATATTATATTATATTGAAAAATTTACAATGAATAGAAAAAGGTTGAGGGTTTGAATTAGAGATATTGGTTCAATTGCATTTAAAAATATAAAAATATATAAGGAATGAAAAGTGATATAACTTTGAATTGAGAGGAACATTAATTGAATTTGGGAAGAATTGGTTAATTTATATTCCAATTTATGAAAAAGAAAAAAATGAATAAACCATCATTTTGGTCACACGAGAATGAGCGATGTCAGATCAGTCCCTAGAATAAAAGAAATTGTAAAGGAAGTTCTTGAAATTATGTAAATTGTCAATCAGTTTAGTCAAACATTTTCTTTTCTTTTTTAATTAGTTCTAAGGTTAAATAGTTTTAAAAAAACATTCTAACTAAAATGCATTTGATTAAAAGAATATTTCATCTATAAGAAGAGGTCTAATTAGTAAATTTGTCCATAATATATACACATGAATTAGAAATTATCAAATTTACTTGGGGTTAATAATTAAGATTTTTTATTTTATTTTCTGAGAGTGATAAAGTAGAAATTTCGAATTAAAACAAGGATAAAAATGAGATAAATTATAATAAATCATAAGTTGTAAACTCAAATGTTATCCACTATAAACTTAGCTATTGAATCCTCTAACAATGTTTAAGAATGAAGATCTTGGCTATAAATATTACATAATACATGTATTAATGGGCAGCTTTTTATTTTTTTTTTTTTTTGTTGATGAATAACAGGAGAAACAAAACTAAACAACCTGGAGGTGTTGAAACATCTCTAACATCATTTAACAAATACAAATCAAGAAAAGAAAGCTATTATCAAGCGTAACACCATCCAGGAGGAGGAAGGCCTTATCTCCTAGGAGATCCGTGCATTGGTTTGCTAAAAGGTGTGTACACTGAAGGTCTCGATAAGGGAGTTTGAGGAGAGATAGGACCTCTTGGAGCAGGTTGAAGAAAAGAGAGTAGGTGGCTACCATGCACCATGTCGAGCTATAATTTTGCAGTTCATTCTCAAAAATGACCACCGAGAGAGGCAGCCTCTGGCAAGCTTGATTCTTTCCTTAAAGCCAATAATCCAATTGCCAGCATTACAAGATCCTACCTTACATTGAAGCCATTAATAAAATGACCAAGAGAGTCTCGATATAAACCGCTTACAATTTAGCTCCATTCCAACAATGTGGGAGCCATCAACATTAATTTTAACACTGTACCGCGAGGAGGCTATCCAAGAAACCTCACACAATTTGTCGGAGTTATTGTCAGAGACCCATTACTATCTTACGAGCTCAAGATTCGAGTGCTTTAAGAATTCCATCTCCTTTCATATCACGTGCACTGATAGAAAGCACTTCTCCTTGAACTTATCTCCAACCAAACAGATCGAGTATCCGCCCACCAACCTCCCGACGACCGTGCTCCAATTGCTCAACCTCCGTGAGTATAAACGTGACGAAGAGTATCGGATGGCGATCATTGCAATCCAGAGCTGAAGATCTTCTCGATCTCCCTCTCATCCATAGCAAGGCTCTCATAAGAAAGTCATAAGCTCCTCGCAAGGAGTCGTCGGTTGTTCCACAGACCTATCGAGACCCTAAATTCCTTTTGGTCCCATTGTATGAAGTATGAACCTGGCCAATGGCATTGGCGAGCAAGGCTAAAGCACCGGCGATAGCTGGAATCGTTTTCCTCTTTCTGCTTTGTACTTTCATTTATGGAAGAGTCAGATTAAAAATAGGAAACCAAGCGGAAGGACAACGATTCATTGACTAAAGCATCAATATCTATAAAAGAGATAGATAATCAAACAAAAGCACACAATGGACTCACCACGTCCAACAAGGTCGAATCATTCTGGAGTACCACTATAGTGGCACCTACCTTGAGCGGTATAAAACATTTAAACATATAAAGATAAGATATATCATCATGTGTAATCATTTAATTAACAAAATGAAAGGTCCATAAGATAGAAAGTTCCATATTAAACGTTCATCAAACCCGAAAATAATACCAGAGTTTCTAGGGAAAATAAAACATAAAGGCAATGACATCACTAAACCCCTGATGGTTTCACATCTCTAGGCAGACAGAAGGTTCAAAATAACCCACTTACAAAACCACTAAATAAGCCATACGATCACATTTGACATCGGTCTTAGTTGCTGGCTCTCAGATGCACAAATATTTAACTCAATCCCCTCTCTATAAAAGTGTATTCAGAACAAATAAACAAAGCAGGAATAGGGGAACCAGCAAAATATAATCTGTAGCATAGTGTTAGGAAGCAAGATAATTATACATCAACACACAACAACAACATAAGCATACGTGTACATAGCAAGCATCTTATCATTCAACATAAATCAATAAATATGCTATGCATTGAAATGCAACACTACCAGCTAGTCCATTTTCATTCATACGACTCAGAGCTAACTGGGGATATTGTAACTTGGAAGTTAGATATCCGTCAATAGTCAAAAAATTTTCAACTTGGTAGTTCCTGAGCCATGGAAGGGCCCCTTTGATAGCGGCGTATCTCTCACTTGGATACACACCTCGAGGGCTCACGGTTCGCAAACCATGGTGAACCCCTCACCAGGCTTGAGATCATCACAGCGCTGGGAGACACACATATTTTGAACATCTCCTCAACATCAACTCCAATGCACCATAAAATGGCACATGCTCAACAAGAGCAGCCTTTACCTCAGCACCTTGTTTAAAGACCCCAAGACTTATATCACCAACATCAACATCAACACCTTAGACTGACAATGCAGGGTCAAGAGTTCCACTCAGCCAAAAAAGACCCCAGGTCAACCATGAAACACAAATACGACCATAAGGCCACTTTAATAAAAACGCAAAGCCCAACAACATCACAGGTGATACTTCCATTAGGTACCCGACCCAGCAATTCATATTTATAATCCTTAAATTAATTTTAACCAGGTTATCAATTCTATTATTCGAGTTGGTATACCTCATATCGTGTGGGGATAATTGGAGTTAAAACCCCTTACATTCCCTTAATTCAGATTCTGTCCGGGGAGGGGGGAAGCAGGTGTGGTTGTTTACTGCTGCCAGTCATTTCCTCGCCTCATAAGTGAAGCAGGGTGGTCAGCACACTGTATGTGCGGTCTTGCTTCGATGCAGGTGCAAGCCTGCCTTTATCGTCGTGCTTAGTCGTGGCCTTCAGTCAGCTTTGGAGGCGCGGGTGTGCTCCTGGTCAGCACGGTCGTGCTCAGGAGTAACCATGCTATTACAGGCCAAACAGGCCTAATCTTGGGTTAAAACTCCTAAACACTCTTAAATCAATCCTAGGGACTTAAATAAGCAAACGATTAACACGGAATCTCACACATTTACTAAGAGTCCTGATTAATTAATGTCCTTAGATAATTATTCCCAATTACTATATTATTAAGATCTAAATTAACCAATTAGGACCTTATTAACATGTTACCTTAACCAACGCAATCCTTTAAGCGATTCAATGCCATAAACTTCAACAGCGGATCATGGCATGTTATCTTCAACCGATCAACATAATAGG
Organism: Sophora flavescens; assembly: GCA_030762895.1. Classification (NCBI taxonomy): domain Eukaryota; kingdom Viridiplantae; phylum Streptophyta; class Magnoliopsida; order Fabales; family Fabaceae; genus Sophora; species Sophora flavescens. The sequence continues at coordinate 4,291 of JAUPTC010000322.1, forward strand.
TATAACATCGCAACCATGAAATCAAACACAAGCAAACTCATCATGAGCATATTCAACATATTAATATGTAATAACATATAAATAACTTACTAGGCCATTGATGTGTATACCTGCAGCATATCGAGAGGCATGGCATTATCATGGCAACAACTCAGATCCGCCAGACGCGCCCTTTATCTTCGATACCCATGCCACAGAGATTATCTTTACTGCTCTCGTACCAGGATGAAGGTTTCACCTGTCGCTTTTTTTCGCGGCAATTGATCCACGTTCAGCTTTGCAGCGACTCAATCTCAGCATGGCCCGACCAAAATGGTAACAATTAATTCACAGTCAGAACAAGAAAGAAGGGAAACATAAAAGAACATAAGGCACTGCACTTGGATCTGTGACACCAACTAAATCTTTCCAAAGCAGTCTCCAACACCAACAAGGTAGGTTTAAAGAGTAAATAGGAAGAAATTCCTAGTAAATTCATTTGCTAGATTAGAAATAAGGTTCAAAGTGAACCGCCAGTTACATGCTATCACGAAATTTGCACTGAGCCACGATCGTGCTCCCTCAATGCTTTCTGATGCGTTCTGAACTTAACATCATCAAGTGCTGATGCCGATGTAAAACAAATCTTCTCAAGCATCAACTTCCCATTAGCGCTTTGACTTCATTGCGGTGAAATGCTGGATAATGGCTCTACAGCGTGTTCATGTACCCCGAAGGAACACCAGCCAAAAATCCCACTAAGCCCTTAATATGATTCTAACTTAAAAATTAAAGCTAAACAATCAAACAAGCATATATATAGCGTATGAGCGGAGTTGTTACGATTACCCCATATAAAAATTGAAGTCCTTTAAATATCGTGCCTCAGCGAAAAGGTGCGGAGTGCACAGCTTCCATCATCTTGTTGTTTTCCGACTCCCAAGTAAAACTTTCTTCGAGTGGAGCCACGCTCCAAACGACAAACAGCTAAAGGGATCTCCTTGCTTCTTAGTTGTTTCACCACTCCTATCCTTGACTGGAAGGGGGTAACACCTCGAATGTCAGTTCTCTCAGCTATTCCCATTGGTGGTATCACGTGACTAGGGTCATGAACCACTTCTACGAGTTGAGACACATATGGAAAACACTAAAAAATTGGACAAGAAACGATATTAAGGCTATTTGGTGAAGCGAGATCGCCGTACACCAGGATTTAGTAGGACCAATGAATCTTGAGTGAGTTTCTTTCATCACTCTACCAACCACTAGTTGTTGAATTAACTATCAAGAACACATGATCATATTCCTTGTGTCGAGCACCTTCCTCAACGCATCATGACGGTAGCTCTTTGCCCCTCTCTTTTGTACCAGCATGCATCCTTTCTTAGATAAGTATCTTTTAGTTGGTTACTTGCACTATTTGGTCCTAGAACCTAAATTTATCACCATATTTATTCCAACACCAAGGGTGTCCTACATCTATCCCATGGGAACCTCGCAAGTGTCATCCCAATCTTGGAAGGATATAAAAGCAGCTGTGTGCTGGAGTGAAGCTATCGGGGCAGAACTTGTCCCAAGACCCATTGCTCTAGCACTCAAGCTCTCAACAAGTCCTCCGGGGCGGATGAGTTTATCTCCATGTTATGAGTCTGGGTGAGTAGGTTGGGGCTAGCTAAAAGCTTTGTCCTAAAGCATCCTGCAGACTATTCCCAGGAACCTGAGGTAAATCTAGGGTCTCTGAAACATGCTGGGAGGACATGAAGCTGCCATCTCTCTGATGCAAGCAGCCAGCTTCGAGGATATTCCATATTCATGAGGAGTAAATAATGAACGCAATGATCAATCACAACCTTATATAGCCTCAAACCCAGTGCAGTCTAGGGAGTCAGGACAATCGAGGAGATGTAAATCCCATTTCCATCTAGGATACTCAATGAATTCACATCTTACCTGATGACCCCAATTGTTCCTATCTGCGCCTTATAGCCGCAGCTAAACCAGCGTACCTGAGCTTCGACCACATTCTTTTCATTCTAGGCCACAAAACATGCTTAAGATCTGATACATCTTGAAACAGCCACACAGGTGCCTGAGCCACTCCCTATGTCCTTCCTCAAGGATGACTTTCTAAACTAGGAGCATGCAGCACTAAACTCTATCCTTCCCATCTCAAGTTCCCATCACTTCCATCTTGAAATTCCAGGTTTCTACTGACCCAAGCAACTCTTTGTGTCCCAAGAGAAACTTATATACAGTTGACCTCTGCAGATCCATCAAATTGTTGGTAACCTTAGAAGGTACCAAGCTATAAGCTAGACTAAGATCTCTAAACTCTTCAATCGGGTCCATCTCTAGCCATGGCAGGAAGCGTACTGAGTTTTCCTACTTGGGGCGCTGACCTTTGTTGCCTTTCACAGGTAGTAGGTTAGATCGAACCTCAATCTTAAACTCCATCCACTACACGCCTCCATATTCAACTCCTTAAGTTCAGTATATATTTTAAACTCTGCCGAAGTAACTAAAGACCTCAAACCTACATAAAGGTAATGCCCGATCACTAAACCAAACTGACTCCTTTTATGCATGTAGATGGTTCTTTCTCTGCAGTTTGCACTGTTACCTAGAAACACCAGCTCTACCTTTGTCTGCATCACACACCACTAAACATATTTGAAGCATCCTTGAGTACATTATAGAAAGGTTTGCAGGATGCGGAAAAAACTAGCACTAGTAACGGTGGCCTGTATCCTTGGGAGTTTGGAAACTTTCCCTCCTTTCTTAGGAGTCCCTTTGAAACAATTATCCTTTTTGGTTGAATAGTTCAGGGTGAACCTAACAAAGCCCTCTATAAACCTCCTATCGTACTGCCTGAAACCCACCCAAGAAACTCCTAATCTGGGTCATAACTTTGACCTCCCCCATGAGGACAGTCTGATATATACAGATCATGACTGCTCTGCGATGCACAGGATCAACGTGACACCTAAAACTGACCTCTTTAAACAAAACTCGCCTTAGACATCTTGGCTACAATGCCTCTCCAAAGTGACGAAGACATATCTAGTGCTCTTCATGTTCCTCCATAGTCTTGGAGTACACCAGGATGTCCTATAGAGCCCCACAACATCCAAGTAAGGGTAAAGGTCTTGTTCATGTAGTCCATAAACACAGCAGGTCGTGGTTACACCAAAGGGCACAACCAAGTACTCATAGTGACCTACGTGTCCTAAATGCTGTCTTAAGATGTCCTCAAACTTAACTCAGAATTTGATGCATTCCCCAACCTCAAATCTATCTTCACAAGCGGCCCACTCGGTTGATCCATAAGATCATCAATCCTAGGAGAATGCCGTTCTTAATGTTTACCTTGTTGAATTGCGGTAGTTGCGAGGTCCTCTTACCATCTTTCTTCTTTTCTTGTAACTTTGCTCCCAGGGAAGTAGCTAAGCCTAATAACCTACGGGATAAGATCCTCTAAACTACTCCTTAAACAGCTAGCTACGAGAGACATTCTATAGGGGCGCTATGGAAATAGGTAGGGTAAATTCAAATCTGTGGTGACTCCATCTCTTTAGGGGTAATTCGTAAACATCCCAGGGAAGCTCCAGAAACTCGCCGAGAACACTTGGGCACGGGAGGGCTCTGAACTAAGGAAAGACAAAATCATGAACACTTGAATGCCGTCTTTAATCAAAGCTTTCACTTGGTTGAGTATGAAAGAATTTAAGTTCTTATACTCTCAAAGAGTTTCAAAAATTTATGGTCTTATCAAAAGCAGTTTTTAAGGACATGGTTGGAAGACCATGGGTCATTGCAGAATAACATCAAGATATTTCAAAGTTAAACCTTTGATATGTGATGAGTTCTGCAAGTAACAATATGACAGATTTCTTACATGCCATTGAAGTAGAAACAGTTTATTATTAGGTGTGGAAACAATCATATCATACTCGAGAAAATTATGAGGCAAATTTAAACTCTTGTTGTGATTATGTGATATAAATGAGGAAGTAGCACTCAGTCATACAAGTAATCAAAAAGTACCATCAAGTGCGCACTTCCACAGCCTTGGATCAAGTATTCGGACTCCCAGGCCTCGTTCGCTAAGAGGAAGACTCTTCCATTTAGTCATCGATCAGTTGCCTTTAGGCTGTTGACTTTTGATAACACTTGGGGGTTTACGGCCCGAGTCCTCCCGCACAATCTCGGCCCAGTGTGGCGGACTTGCCTGCTTTAGGCGGATGACGCTCGGTTCCTTACCCGCTGGATGGTAGAAGTGATCACGGTGTACGCACTTGCCGCACTTCTTGGGCCTGAAGGCATAAGAATTTACAGCCTCTAAGACCTATCCATATTAAGCTGTGACTACCGCTTCCCTATGTTGAAATCCGACCCGACTGGAGCGTAGCGCTGCTTGCCCTTATTCTTGTCCTTTGCTTAGTCTTGTTATTGCCATTTTTGTCTGAATTTTTGTGGTGGCAGCTGTGCTCTGTGGGGCATCTTTAAGATCCTACACTTATTCCTGAAGGTTGGGAAAGACTCTGAATTTCACGGTAACTAATCTCCGGGTTGATCTGCGGGTGGCCGTCTATCAAGAGCTTCACACCATGCTTTGATGGTCATCCACCGCACGGCACGATAAGTGTGTAATACAGCCAACTCTTCAAACTTTGCCTGGCATGCTGGCCCATGTGATTCCCTTGTTTGGTGTAAAAATTCATCTCTTTCACCATCACGTGCACTTCAGCATGAAGTGCTTCTCCATGAACCTATCTACTCTGACCCGGTGTTCATGCCTAAACCACCAACCTCAGTGACCATTTCTCCCACCCGATTGTTCAGGTATCTCCAGTGAGCATAGATGTGTGAAACCCTTCTTTGTTGATCATTGGAGTCTATGGCTGCAGAATCTTCAGTCTCCTGTCCGTAACCAGGCTCCTTAGGGTCCATGAGCTCCTCACGGTGGTTTGTTTAGCGAGAACTTATGGAGACCCTAAGGTATATTGATTTGTGAGAAGTTGTTGTTCTGAACCTGGCCAATGGCATTAGCGTCCCAGTGCCTAAGCATCGGCGATAAGCTCAAATCGTTGCTACCTCTTCTTGCACCATTGGTACTTGTATTTACGAGACAATTAATCCTCGAAACCAGCGGGAAGGACTAACGGGGATCTTAATACTAAAACCATCATTATCTATAAGATATGAACAATTCAAACAAAAAAGCACACAACGCCAGGCTCATACCACGTCCAAACAGGTCAAGCTGCTCGTGCCATTAAATGCTGACACCACCATGTTATATAAAAATTTAAACATGCAAAGATAAAGATATATCGCCATGTAATCATTTAATTAACAAATGAAAGTCCATGAGGTGAAAGGTCCACATGAACACGTTGTCAAGCAGGAAATAAACCATGGTTTTGGGAAAATAAAACATAAAGCAATAACATGTCACTGACCAGATGTCGCGTTTCTTTCACCAAATTTGGTGTAAAAGGGTTAGAATAAATCCAGCGAAAACAAAACCTGCTAAATAACTAAAGCGAGTAAAACTAGGCGTAGACTGAAGTCGTAAGCTGCTCAGGAGTCTGCCACCTCCAGCAGTGCTCAAGATCTCTGCAAGTGTCAATCGAGGGCCAAATAAGCAAGCAGGAGGAGTAAGAAAATGTAATCATGACAACATGGATATAGGGCTTAAAGATGAACATACTTAAAGGCACAGCAACATTAGCGCCGCTGTACATAATAGATCTTATCATTCAGCATAAATCAACCAAGTATGCTGTAAGTTGCATGCAAACTACTCCGCTACTCCATTATGCATTGGATCCAACGCTTTCGAGGATGCCATCGACTTGAATTAGTTATCCGTATGCCATAAAAGCACCAACACGGCAATTCCCCCGGCCATGGAGGGCCCGGAAACGGTTGTGTCATATTCGGATAGCACCTCGGGGGCCCTGGTTCACGGACCATGGTGAACCACCCGGGACGAGGCTAGATCATCATAACTAGGATGACCTCTTTTTTGGGCATCCCCTCAGCATCAACTCCAGGCTCTATACAGGTGGTACGATAATAAACAAAGAACCTCATTCAGCCAAGCCTAAAAGCACCCAAGGCTTATCACCAACATCAACATCAACACCTTAGACCCAAGTGAGGTAAGGACCTACAAAAATAACCAAGGTCCAACTTAACGACACCTCGATGATGAGCATAGGTGCACATTGACAAAAGCACCAAAGCGCGACCACATGCGGTAACCATTGATGCAGAGTTAACGATTCATTTCACAATCCTCTTAATTAATCTTACCAAATAATCAATTCCCATGATACGTGATATCTCTCGTATCATTATGTTGATAATTTGGGTAAATCTCTACGTTCCTAATTGAGTTTAAATGAAACAGAGTGCTTGTCCTGCAGGTATTACCTCATAGTCAGGCTGTTGTCTTCCCTGGTATGCCGCAGCCAGTAGCCCCGCTTTTAATATTAGTAGTGCCGTGGCCTTCCAGAAATTAAACGGGAGCAGGCTCACTTTTCACACACAGTCGTGCTCACGGAGCCTTCATGCTATTAATGAGACAAGCTAATCTAGGTTAAACTCCCTAAACACTCCAATCAAGTCTAAGGTCTTAAACTAAACGATTAACTTAGATCTCACATTGCTACAGTCCACAATTAATTAATGTCCTTAGATAATTATTCCCTAATTACTTGTTGTCAGAGTCCTAAATTAACCAATTAGGGGCCATATTTATATTACCTTAACCAACATAATCAACTAAACATTCTTATGGCGCTCCCAGACAGCGGATCATGGCATATTATCAACCAGCTCAATCAACACAATGGGTACAACATCATAACCATAAAATAACATAGCAAACTCTTCATGGACCTATTGACATATTAATATAGCCAATAACATACAAATAACTTACCGCGGCATCTAATAATAATAAGCGTATTGGGGCATGACATTTTATCATATAACCACTCAATCGGGTCATGGAACTCCTCATCCCATGCTATCCCTTGCCTAGAGATTATACTATCCTTCGCCCATACTTGGGATGAAGGTTTCCACTATTAAACACCTGACGCATGGTCACGTTCCTTTAGCGCTGACAACCTCCAGCCTTGGAAACCAAAATGGTAACAATTAATTCCCAAATCAAGAACAAGAAATTGAAACTAAAGGAACACTTACCTTTACTAGGATGAACCTCACAACTAAATCTTTCCAAATAGTCTCCAACAACAAGGTAAGGGTTTAAGAAAAATAAGGAAGAAATTGGTAGTAGAGGCTGGGCTGCTGGGTTGAAATAGGGTTCAAAGTGAACACCGGTTTAGTTCCAACTATATAAAGGCTGCACGAGGCACGGTCGTGCTCCTAATGCTGCCAGTGGTGCTAGACTTAAGCGTCGTCGAGGCGTGGTCCACACGGTGAGCACGGGTGCTAAGCAAACTTAGCGCGGCGCTTTAGGGGCGTGTTCATGTACAGAAAAAGACTCTAAGCCAAAAAATGACACTAAGCCCTTAATCTGATTCTAACTTAACACTTAAAAGCTAAACAATCAAACAGCATATATAAAAGCATGAAAACAAGGTGTATGATTGTTACCATTCAAAAATATCAATAAAAATCCCTGTAACCACTTTGGTTGGGTTTTGGCCTCATAAGTGAAAATAGGCTAGGAAATTCTTTTGAGCTCAAACTCCCGATTAAGATCACAAGGCATATTAGAAGCAAGAACAGCATCATTAATTACAAATTGAACAAAACATCATACCCACGTTCAAGGGTTTCGTCTAACTAGGAAAATAGGGTTAGGAAATTTTTTTTGATTTCAAGCTTCTAGATATAACAGCTATAGGTTTTAAGGAGTTAAGATCCAGTGTCATACTTTAAAGATTGAATAAAATCTCATTTGCCCAAAAACACCTAGATTGAGTCTCACTAAGAAAAATAGGAAGGAAAATGATTTTGATACATACTCACAGATGAGGATAGTAGAAGACATGGAGATCAGTGAAGTTGGTTTCACATTAAAATGATTTTCTAATTTTCTAAATTTTGAAATTCTAGATCTAAGAGCGAAAAACTCATAAAAACTTGATGATCATGACTTGGAAACAAGAAATCAATGAAGAACATGATGTTTGATAATCAAGAAGAGTAAGATATACCTATTAGATGTTGGAAAATTGAAAAGAATGGATCAAGTCCTCACGGAATTTGCCTAAAGTGTTCTTGAGAAAAATGAGGAAAATGAAGAAATGAGTGATGGGAGGGGCTGCTGCGTTTGGGGGGTTTTATAGGGTAATTCTTAGGCCTTGTTTGGTTCTTAGCAATTGAATTAATGAGTTTTGTGAATATTAAATAATTAAGTATATAATGATTAACTATGGTTAATAATTAACTTAACTAGGGTTACTTGCCAACTATAGTTAAAATCACGTGGCCAAAAATTGATGAAGGGTGTGGTGATGAGTCCACAGATTGTGGTTCCTTAACCATAGTTAAAATTTAACTCATTATCGGTTAGGTTAAGCTTAAGTATTCGTTATTTCACTTGAAAATTCCGATATAAAATTTACAGGCGGACTCCTTGTCCTCTTTGCTACATTAATCTCCTAATACCCGGCTCCCAATCGACTCAAATCGTTTCCACGACTTAGGTTTCAGCGTTTTCTTAATGATTACTTCAAGAATAAAATAATATTAATTTCATTCCTAACGAATTTTGAAACTTATAAAATACTCCAGAACAAAATATATAACCTAATGGTTTCGTTCACGAGTCAAAATTAAGGTTTTGAACAATAAAATCTTCTTATCGGTGAAGCCTTGTCGGGTTCGTCTGAATTTTCAACCAAAATTTTCCCAATATCCCACCGTAAGAGAGACTATGAATATGATTTTATTTTATTCAAAATCTTTCAAATTCCCAGATTAAAATATAATTATTAGATTTTGGGTTAAATACGTAATTAAATAGATTGCCAGGGGTTCGGCTAGATCATTAGATACATTTTGAGAGAAAAAGACTTGGGATTTCTCAAATTAATCTTAGGCAGGCAGTCACAAAAAGCTCTAAGAATATTCATGATACACTCAACTTGACCTTGGGAACCTTGACCTCACCAAATCAAATCATCGCAAAACACATGTGTGATAGTTAGAGGTATCACCTCTGCAAAAGAAGGGAATCGATCACCGCAAAACGACATCTTTGATTAAGTGACCTAACTCCCAAGACCAGAGAAAAGAGATAAGGAGAGATAAGATATCGTGTCTAAGGCCTCTAGAAGTATTGAAAGAGTTAGGTTACTTACCATTCCAATTGACTTTCATAGATCTTTGAAGAACCTGGTGGAAGATAACATCTACGATTCCTTGGGCAAACCAGTACTGCAAGAATTCGCGAAAGCTCCTCAATCTGTCATAAAGCTTTTTCTAGGTCAATTTCGGGATCATAACCTTTCTCCCTTCACATACCAAAGGAATGGATGGTCTCTGTAGAACAAGAATGTTATCCTTTGTGGATCTCCAGGGATAAAACTCCGGTTATTAGCAACCACTTGAGGCATAATGGTTCTTAATCTTTGAGCTAGGATCTTAGTAATCCCTTTGTAGTCCACATTGCAAAGTGCAATTAGTCTAAATTAGGAAACTTTATTGAGACATCACACTTAGGAATCAAGGTGAGGAGTGTATGTTTACCTCGTGGATCAAATTAGAGTGCGTGGAAACACTTTACTATAAAGTTATCGGAAAAGTTCCGATAATATTCACTAAGATTTGAAGAAAGCCCGATAGCCAGGGAGCCGTGGAGCCCTAGGTTTGCATCTTGAGCAATGCTTTCCTAGTTTCCTCAAAGTAACAGAACCTTTGTCATAGCAAGTGGTTTAGAATGCGGGAGGAGAGTGGGTGAGTAGCAAAGGCGAATTAGGAGGACCGAAGAGTATAAACTAGCATAAAAAGCCAGTAGCCAGGTTTCAGTTTGCATCTCATCATAAATCGATCCAATATCATTGTTTAGGAGAGCCATAATACGGCTATACCTTCTTAGACAAGAGCATACGATGAAGAAACCGATGTGTGTCTCCTTGAAATCCATTTGCATCTAGCTTGTTGCTCAATAGGCTTCCTCTTGGTTTTGTGATATCAATGTATTCCTTCCACGACTCATTTGAGAGTTAAATAGTCTATCATTGTTAGCAATCAAAGTTTTTATGAATTCCCTCTAATCTTCGATCAACTTTTCCTTTCTTCTAAAGCTGTTTGCCATATACTTGTTTATTCCAAGATTTAAGGTTGGAGGTCATACTTGAGATATTCTCATTCAGTCCTTCATAGAAGTCCAGCTGCCTGACTTGGTTTTCAAAATCCTCATGCTCGATCCGAACTAGAACTTGAAATAGTTTCTCCTTAGATTAAAGCTATCGGGACATCTTGAGCCAAAGAAGCGAGAATGATAAGATGAGGAGATAGGTAAGTGGTGACTGAACAATTAGAAATTAGCTTGCGGAGGGAGTTGCAAAAAACTCATCCAGCTCTCTCCTCAACTGCACCCTTCTTCCAAGTAAAAGGTTGACCTTTGAATCCCAAATCCGAGTGGCGGCGGGCATCAATACAAGAAGAGAACTCATTGCTACTAGTTCTATTGAGGGGCCACCTCCTTGCTTCTCCCAATCGAATATGACTGATTAAAATCCCTGCAAGGCACGGGGGACGATTCCGAAGCATGAATGTCCACCAATTCTGCGAAACCTCACTTCTACGATACATGTTTGGGCTAGCATAAATTACGAGAGAAGAGCCAGAAGTCCGGAGTATTAGCTTTAACTTTCAGTTGAATACTATACTTGATAGAATGAACTTTAATCGGAGAGGAAGAATTCCTCCCATAGCCACGAATCCTGGAGAACACGAGCATCCACCTTGATCACATTAGGAAAACCGATCTTCTTAATTTGCTTTATCCCAATCGGCCACTAATTTTAGGTTCCATAATTGCAACAAAATCAAGATTGTATATTCTTGAGACATCTCTAATAAGCGGGGAATTTCTACGGCTCGGCTCTCCTACAATTCCAAATGATGCAATTCATTGGGAACTTTTGTCAAAGGTTGAGACTCGGTCTCAGAGACCTTGAATGCAAATTAGAATTGCTAGCAATTTCCCTTCCATATCACCCTTAGATAGGTTATTAGATAATGGAAGAATCCACCGTGCATTGTTGTGGATTATTGGAAGAGGTTGGCACCTCTTTCCGCGAACATCATAGTCCATATCACCATGAAGCACTACGAGATTAGCTGGATTGGTCTCCAAATTAATCTTATTTTTTCCTTTGAAATTCAGCTTTTCAACAAAGCCAGTCTCCTCATCAACCTCAGGTTTGTTGCCCAAAGGATTCAGAAACTAGAACTAGCATTTAGGAAATTTTGATTCTCTCCAAGTATTTAAAATGATCCATATAAAGTTACCTTTTTTGAAGGCTCTTCGGATGAGCTTGAGTCATTCTTTTTAACGGCCAGAAGTATCTTCACTGGACAACCCTTATTCTTCTTAATAAGCCGACCTGTTCTTTAGTTTTTAGTCCCATCCGGGGTTTTTCCGATGGGTTTCGACTCTTTAGGCTGATTTGCTCCGATTAAAGTTCTTGTTAAAAGGTAAAGTCACCTTTGACTAACGAGAATCTTTTGAGTTTTGAGTTTGAATATCTCTGTTTTTAAAGCGGAGCGAGAACCACTGGACATTCGGTTCCTTATTAGTTTTGGGTTTGGCTTATCTTTAAACACCTTTTCGGGACTTCCTTAGAATCCTCCCTTATCCTTCTTAGCAGATTTTCCTTTGAGAGAATCTCACCCCGGTAGTTGAAGGCCTCCCACTGATTTCTTGGTCTTGAGTTACGGAAACAATATTCCAGGGCCCAATTTGAAATCTTTTGAATTTTCAGTTAATTCCTCAGGGAACCTTGGGATTGTCCCTATGCTAGCCTTTTTCACGTAGCCCTAGCATCTTGGATGTCTTTGGAGTCCTCAGACCTAGCATCTTGGACTATGCTAGAGTCCCACATGAGTGCAGTTCCATCGGGTTTCGAGGTAGCAGGAGCCAATAAAGTTTTTTCTGTTTCATGATTGTGGACAGACCTTCTTGTCACCTTAACATAAGGTTTTCTTGTTCAAGTAGTTCTTGACATTTTTCTGCCTTGTGTCCTGCCGATCCATCGAAAGCAAATTTGATGCAAACCTTCATATTCTATGATCAAATTAAAACCTCCGATAACTGTGTGGGAGGAGAGGTTGGGAGAGGTCCATCTCCACATATATGTGCAAATTTTCCACGGGAATGGATAGAGTTAATCTGTCAATCTTGAACATATTCCCCAAGTTTGGGCCTATCACGAAAGAAACTTTGCATGGTATAATTCCATAGGCAGTTTTGGTATCCTTAGCCATACAACTACCTTGCTAGAAACTGCACTTTGGAGAAAAAAAGCGGATGCCATCTCTGCACTATAAGATAATGATCAGCAAGCCAATGACTGTCGAGCCGGTTATAATCCTCTACATGTAAAATGGACCAGAAGAAACCATCGCCATATCAACAAGCATAATGGACCCCTTTCGACTCCATTTCCACGCAGTTGTTATCAAGGATTTAAGGTTTACGTTCTTCCCCATCAATTTAACCACGAGTCTTCCTCAGGCATGAGACCAGGACTCCCACTCTTCATCAGACAACTGAATCTCAGGACCACTTCCACGAGAATATGTAGGATTTTCACGAGATGATATCTCACGGGCTATATTTGCCCATCATGTAGGTTGCATCAATTTTCAAAAAACTTTTAAACAAAGTTAAAGGAGTTTTTCCTTGTATGAACTAGTTGCCCAAGTTAGCGTTGCATGCTGCATTTTCAACCGATTTCTCCAGTTCATCCTCCTCCCACGGATGAATTTTTTTTTGCTTTGGCGTAAAATGTCCTCCTCCTCACTACTCTTTCCTTGGATATCCCGAGAGGGTTCAGAAACCCTAATGAGCTCATATTTTTAAATTTGTCCTTAACTTGCAAATTATGAAGCTCAATTTGTACTATTTTTATTTATTTTTCATATTTCATTATTTCCCCTCTTTTAATTAGCATAATATATAAATATATTGTACTAATATATAATTATTAAAATATATAATTATATCAAATTTATAGTTATATAAGTAAATATTAAATATAAGTTTACTTTTGATATACTATTAATATAAAGTTTTTATATTATCAACTAATGGGAAATCATTTTTATCGGACTTTGGTAGTTATAAGTTATAACAAGAGTCAATCAATTTCAAATATAATACTCTTTTTACATCAAATATAATACTGCTTTTTACCAAATTAAGGTGTTATCCACGGTATGAAAGCTCATCTCTAATGTAGTTAAGTGCAAACTAGTTGATGATCACTGGAAGCCGTGGATTCATCTTGAAAAAAAAATGATAAGTTAATAACACCACATGAATAATTTTTTTTGGGAGTGAACCCGGGTATCCTCCGATCGGGAGCAAAGACTAATCCTTGAGAGATCTTGAGAGGTACCCACATGCTTAAGGGTCGGTTATCTACTAACGGTGTCACACCATATTGGTACATCACATACATGAGTTTAGCTTAAGAGGTTAATATGAAATTGAGTAAAGTAAAAAGGAATTATAGGAAGAATAAATTGTAGTGTAAATACTCCAAAATCCTAATTACTAAATACAAAGTATATTTTTATTTTTATTTTTTTGTTTCCTAGGATATCATCGCGCGCAACTTCTAAAGACTAATCCTAAGTCTTGGACAACATTTAAGGCTGACTTTTCCGAACCAAGTTTTCTCCATGGGCAAAGTCGGTGGTCGAACCTAACCACTTGCTTAATGGACCCAAGCTCATTACCACTTGGCAGTCCCATTCGAATCGCTTGTATCATATGTATGGATATAACATCATAAATGTGTTAATTTCACCCTACGAGTCATATAATTTATTATTATGCCTGTAATTGTAAAAAAAAAAATACTATCAACCAAGTATACATTGACACATCATTAAAAATATTTAACTTTTATAATATCTAATTAATAAAAAATTACACAAAGAATTTTTTGTGATTGATTGGTCTTGTAAAAAAAATGACACTGATAGTATATCAAATTAAACACATTAATTTACAAGTTATCCGTATCAGGTTGAAATTCTTTTTCCTCCCAGACACAATTATTTGTTTGAGTTTAATTTTGATATATTGTGAGTGTAAATTTTCTATAATGACAATCAATCATATATCACTTCATGTATGATTTTTAATATAGATATTATAAAATTTAAATATTTTTATCATGAGGTGACAATACATGATTGATTATTGGTATAAAAAACTTTAAAAAAAATATTTAAGATGCAATTTGACATGTTTTGTAAATTTAATCATAAAAAATGATTTTTTGGAGAAGTTGTAATTTTCAACATTTTCTTTAAAAACTATTTGATTATTTTGAAAGAATTTCATTTTTCCATTTAACTTCTGCATAACTAAATATAAAACAAATTTATATTATTAATTTAATTAAATAACTATATTTTCTCTATATTTTATTATACAAAAGTGAATATTTTACACGATCTAAACGAAATAAATTATCTTAAAATTACTTAGTTTTTAGTATATATACTCAAACATAAAACTAATTATTAAAATAAAATATCTTTCGAATAAAATTTGCGCAAAGTAACCGAACCACCATTTGACAACAATATCGAAATTATTTCTAGAACCATGGGGTTTTCCATATAAAATTTGAACCATTTTTATCGGCAAATGCGGAAGGACACCTAAACAATTTTTTTATTGAGATATTCCACTTTAATTTAATTTCCTTATATTTTAATATTATTATAAATTAATTGCTGAATCGAACGTTATAAGTTAAAAGCATCATTTTGCTTAAAGGGATGACCGATTGAAAGACATTTCCTAGCCCTGCTACTCCCACCCATTTTTATATTCATCCTGTAAAAAAAAGTCACAATTCAACAAACCATTACGAGGAGAGGAAATATACAACGAGCACACAATTACTTAGCTACTTCAATAGGAATCACAAAAGGTACGCCATCGTAGCTTAATTTTATAATTTGCTTGATCTTGTCTACTTTGAATTGGTATATCTCTGAAGAGAAGTGCTATCTGTTGAATAATTTATTTTTTTTTGGTGAAAGCAGATTGAATAGTTTTAATTAACTAAGATTTTGCTTTTATTTATGTAAAATTGGGATTGTAAATATGTATTGGGGGATAATGGGTAGTAATGAAGCGAACGAGTTAGATGTATATGTAATTAAGTATCCATATACCCTTCAATTCAAATGAATATTTAACTAAACTCGAGGTTATATTCATTCCGTCAAGTTGATGCTTCACTTTGTACCCAAGAAGACCATGTTTTTCTAAAAAAAAAAAAAAAAATAGAAGACCGTGTTTGTTCCGTGAAAAAAAAAAAGGCCATGTTCGAGGGAGTTGAAGATCAACATGGATTTTGCGGGTTTGAAATTGAACCCAAAAAATCCTTGTGTTCAATATGTTTTTCTTCTTCTTCTTTTTTCATCCAGGCCCCCTTCCCATACCCCAAAAATTGGGATTTGGATCTCTCTTTTTCTTCTCTTCTTTTCCCTCCCATAGTTGGATTTTACAGGTGTGAAATTGTACCCCAAAAATCCTTTTGTTAGTTATGTTTTTCTTTTCCTCTTTTAGTGTCACATGTCCCCTCCCCACACCCCCAAAATTGGGATTATGATCCTCTTGTTTTCTTCTCTTCTTTTCCCTCGGATGTTGGGTCAACATGGATTTTCCTAGCTTGAAATTGTACCCCCAAAATCCTTATGTCAGTTATATTTTCTTTTCTTCTTTTACTATCACGGGCCCCTCCCCACACACCCCACAATTGGGATTAGGATCCTCTTTTTCTTCTCTTCTTTTCCCTCTAATGTTGGGTCAACATGGATTTTCCCATTTGAAATTGTACCCCACAAATCCTTGTGTACTTTTTTCTTTTCTTCTTTTATTCACATACCTCTCCCCACACCCCCAAAATTGGGATTATGATCCTCTTTTTATTTGGATCCTCTTCTTTTTTATTTTCTTTTCCTTCTCAAGTTGGAAGAAATAAAGACAAGGTGGCAAGTTTCAATGGATCCTTGCAATTGTGTCTTTATCTCTCCTAATATGAGAGAAAAAAGTAGACTTACTTTTGTTTGTTGAGGTCTAGTCAAATTGAATTAAGATCCTCTCCTTTTGTTGTATCTTTTTGGTTTATGTTATGAGAGAAAGACACATAAACAAGTTTTAGTGGATCCTTCATCTATGCAAAAAATGAAAGTTTCTTTCTCTCTCTAACATAAGAGGAAAAAGAAAAAGGAGATAATAAAGGAGAAGGTCCAAATTCATTTGAATTTACTTTTGTGTTTTTCTATCTTAAAAGTTATATATAACATAACAAAAACTATGGGAAAATTACCGCTGATAATATATCAAATTAAACTCATTAATTTACAAGTTATACGCATCGGGTTGAAATTCTTTTTCCCTCAAGACACAATTATTTGTTTGAGTTTAATTTTGATATATTGTAACTACATTTTTTATAATGACAATCAATCATATATCACTTAATGTATGACTTTTAATATAGATATTATAAAATTTAAATATTTTTATCATGAGGTGACAATACATGATTGATTATTGATATAAAAAACTTTTAAAAAAAATATTTAAGATGCAATTTGACATGTTTTGTAAATTTAATCATAAAAATGATTTTTTTTGGAGAAGTTATAATTTTCAACATTTTTTTAACTATTTGATTGTTTTGAAATATTTTCATTTTTCCATTTAACTTCTCACAGAGCTAAATATAAAACAAATTAATATTATTAATTTAATTAAATAACTATATTTTCTTTGTATTTTATTATACAAAAGTGAGTATTTCACACTATCTAAATAAAATAAATTATCTTAAAATCACCTATTTTTTAATATATATACTCAAACATAAAACTAATTATTAAAATAAAATATCTTTCGAATAAAATTTGTGCAAAGTAACCGAACCACCACTTGGCAACAATATCAAAATTATTTCTAGAATAAGGGTTTTCCATATAAAATTTGAACCATTTTTATCGGCAAATGCCAGAAGGACACCTAAACAAATTTTTTTTTTGGAGATATTCCACTTTAATTTAATTTCCTTATATTTTAATATTATTATAAATTAATTGCTGAATCGAGCGTTATAAGTTAAAAGCATCATTTTACTTAAAGGGATGACCGATTGAAAGGCATTTCTTATCCCTGCTGCTCCCACCCATTTTTATATTCATCACTGTCAAAAAAAAGTCACAATTCAACAAGCCATTACGAGGAGAGGAGATATACAAGGAGTGCACTACCTTTCAAGAGTGCACTACTTTTCTCAGCATAACCCCAAAGCCAAAAGAACAATAACTCCTCTCCCTCTCAAGACGCCTAAAACCCCGATCATATTCGTCAGCATATTGAATCCATGAATGCAAAGTAACCAAACCCTATTGAAGTGAGTCGCGCATATAATAGAGGTACGTGTCCAAAACTATAGCCACCCGGCATCGCATAGTGAAGCAAATGAGAGTTATATAGACTGCGAAAAAGGAGTGCTCTTTTCTTTAATTTCTCACTCTTATTTGCTGCTTCTCTCTGTCTTTTTCCGCACCCATTCCTCTATTCAGTCTTCTCTCTCTCTCTGTTGCTTCAGTTGAATCAGCTCACGGTTCTCTAGAGACGTATCCATCCATGGCTTCTCCTGAGAAGTGGTTGAATATCGTAGTTGACGGCAACCAAGACTTGGCAACTTACTGGCCAAAGATTGTTTCAGAATATCTTCAAAAGATTGTCAGGTTTGATAACTCTTGCTGTTAATTCATATCGTGCCTGTAAACTTGTTAATATTTATAGATATACCTGCATCTTGGGTTTTCCGGATAAAGATTCTATGTATTCATTTTATCTTTCGGTCACTTCACTGTTCTCTGAAAACTATGGATGGATTTTATTTTGAATTATAGTATAAGTGATATAAGTGTAAGCAAGAAATCCAAATTTCATGTCGGGGTTTCCGAATAAAGATTTCAGTATAGTCACTTTACCAGTCAATCGCTTTACTATTTTCTGAAAAGCGTGCATGATTTTTATTCGAATTATATAGTATAAGTGACGGTAAGAAATCCAAATTTCATGTTGGGTTTTTACGGATAAAGATTCCTAACAATCACTTTACCATTCGATCACTTCACTATTTTTTTATTATTGAATTATAGTGCAAGTGACCAGTAGAAATCCAAATTTTATATTGGGTTTTTACGGATAAAGATTATCGTGATAATTTTATCATTAGGTCACTTTACTATTTTAAGAAAATTGTATTGATTTTTATTTAAATTATTATAATATAAGTGTGATTAGGACATCAAAATTTTATGTTGGGTTTTTACGGATAAAGATTCCCAATAGTCACTTTACTATTTTATGAAAATATTGTGCATGATTTTTATTTGAATTATAGTACAAGTGGATTTGGGAATCCAAATTTCATGTTGGATTTTCTAGATAAAGATTCTCGAGACCACTTTACTATTTTATGAAAAATGTGCATGATTTTATTTGAATTATAGTATAAGTAGTGCGGAAATCCAAATTTAATTTCATGTTGGGTTTTCTAGATAAAGATTCACAATGGTCACTTAACCATTCACCACTTTACTATTTTATAAAAATTGTGCATGATTTTTATTTGAATTATAGTATAAGTGGGAAATCCAAATTTAATTTCATGTTGGGTTTTCTAGATAAAGATTCCCAATGACCACCTTAACCATTAACCACTTTACTATTTTATAAAAATTGTGATGATTTTTTATTTGAATTATAGAATAAGTGACTGCAGGGAAATCCAAATTTCATATTGGGTTTTCTAAATAAGGATTACACAGCGATCACTTTATCATTCAATCATTTTAATCCCTAGTTTGTTGAATTTTGTTCCGTGTGATTACTTTTTCCCTTGTTAAATGTGCAGTGTATACGTGACAACTCAGGAGAGCAGGTAATTTTCGAACTTAAGCGAATAACTTTTCTGTATTTGAACTTTCAATCATATGATCTTTCTACTATAAACCTGAGTTTAATTATAACATTAATCGATTGATTTCAAAACTTAGTTTAAGGCTTCTTGTTTATCCTATACCTTATCGAGTTATCCAATACTTCACTAAAAAAGACTCAGAATATAGTGTCATATTACACTTACATGTTTGATGATATATATAAATATATAATATAATGTCCATATGTTTTGGTACATATGTGTTATCATTTATAGTTAAGTTTTTCAAATCCACGAGTGATAATATCTTACCTTACATGCATGCATCACTTGTTGTCTACAGGGAGATAAGGATTGCCGGCTTGGATTAGTTATGTACAACGCCAATTCTGATCTAGGCATGTCTTCTATCTATCTATTGTTTCTGTTTTGATCAAATCTATTATTTTTATGGAATGCAATATATATATCAGCTGTGTACTGTTGATTACTGCCTCTAATTTCATGATACATAATATCAATTATTTGAACCATTCCTTTTGGAAGCACATATTATATATATGTAGGTTAATTTATTCACAAGAAAGGCCTCCCTCAACCTTTATATGGTTTCGAGGGTACAACTACAAATCCTAAATCTGGTTCTTAATTTTGCATTCTTTATGTGTAGGCTTTGATGTCCAGTATATCGATTGGACAAAAGACGTGGATTGTTTTTAGGCAGCATGTCAGGTTTAGCTTTCAATGGAGACCAGCTTAATCAATATGCCATGGCTGAAGGCCTAGCTGAGTCTCTGATGGTATGTGATCAACACATATATATTCCTTTTAATTTATTTCTTGGAGCAATGCTAATATGTACGAAAAATATCTCTTCTAAAATTGATATAAATGATATCATCAATCAAATTATGAAGAACCATTCATGATGGATGATAAGGAATACAATACAATTACTAATGTAATTTTGATATATAAACTTTGCACAACTTTCATAAACCCTTTTTGTACTATTTATCATTTTCCTTCTTAATAACACCATTATTAACTTCTTTCTAAATTGTAAATGTTTTTAAACAAGGATAATACTACGGACTATTATATCCTCTTTGTCGGTCAATTGTATTTTCCCATAATTTTAGTAGAGTCATTTGTTTCATTTGTTAAAATATTTTTGTTTCCCATTCGATGCGATTCTTTGTACAAATAGCATACCGCATGAATGATCAAAGAATCGCGAATGAGAGACGAAAATGTTTTAACAAATGAAACAAATGACTCTACGAAAATTATGGAAGAGTACAATTCAACTGAAAAGTGACAAAGGGTTTTTTTTATATAAGCAAAAGTAACAAAGGATATATTTAAATCTTATTAATTTTACCAACTTACATATATGAAATGTGCATGCGAACATATAAAGGAAGTGACAATCTTAACCCTGGCCTAACCAGATGTATCGAAGGGGATCCTCCTCCAATGGAACAATGTCAACACAAGATTACTACAATGGAGAAAGGCACTGCATTCTTGTGGCCGCTGGTGACCCCGTTCCAAGGAAAATGCAAGTGACTGTGCCCAGGGTTCGAGAGGGCAAATTTGTTGGTGATAATTTTGATACCGTCTATGCTGATTTCCTTGATGTGGCTCAAATGTTTAGCTCGGTAATAATATCTTGGAACTCAGCTCTTATATATATACTTCTTGCATTATCATAATTAACCTTCTATTCATACTGACTATGCTCTTATTACTACATGCAGCTTGCGATCTCTCTTTCAGTAATAACTCCCAAGCAACATGCAGTTTTTGGAACAATATTCAATGTGGTAAAAGTTCATTTCTCAGATATAGCATTCTTCCACTAATTTCATATTTTCGTTTCAAATTCATTCAAATGTTATTCATACCTAATAACAAGAGGATGATCTATTGTCCCATTTTGATGTACCTATCAAATCACGTCTCCACCAATTCTATCTTGTTAGATAAGTTGAAAATTCTTATAATTTTAAAAGTTAGAATATATGGCAATATAGGATGGTGAGAACAGAACAAGATATATCAAAATAAGACAATAAGACAACAGATTCTCATTTTGAATAACATTACTCATGTATTTATACACTCTTGATTTGTTCATAACGTTGTTTTCCTTCTTTTGTAGGGTAACAAGATATTCTGAAATGATATGTGCTCCCTCTCCAATTACAAGGTTGGTCAGTTTGTTGTCTTGTTATCAAGAAACTTCAAGGAGGCACGAAGCCCTTCATGGCAAAAAGAGTAGTAATAGAGGATCCATCTCGAAAAAGAAGTCTAGAATCAATGAGAACAACTGACATTACACTTGCTGAACTTTTCGCCGGTGGGCTTCAAGGTTATTTCATCTCCCTTTCTTCTCATTTCTTCCTAACTAATAATAATTTAAAACATTCTTCCTTTTTTTGTTAAATATTTTCAAAAGACTTATTTATTATCATCTTGGTAAGACAATGATCATTAAAGATCAAGCCATTGAAATTTCATATACAAAATAAGAAGTGTATAATCAATGAAGAGATTTTGGTTTCAAAAATAAATATCAATGAAGAGATTCGATTTTATATATACTTACAAATATTCATTTCACCAGTGATTTTTTAAGATTATTTCTCTCTTTCTCTCTATATGTATGTATAGGAGATCGACATCAATTTCTAACTATCATTCTTCTCATTTCTTCTTTCATTCTCTCCTTTAATATAGCTTGCCGCCTCCTATATTTGCTTAAGCTTGCACTAACTCCAACTAATTTGTATCTCCTCGCTCGCACGCATGTACGCACACATATATTGGAGATATAGTTGATTAATGAATATAACTATAACTAGTGTAGTGTGCTACATCTTTGGTTTTTTTTTTCCTTCTGTTTTTTATTATTTATTGTTAGTTAGAAATTCATGTATGTCTTTAGTTATGAAATTGTTATTTATTAATATTTAAGGGTGCGTTTGATTTGCAAAAATTCAGGGGACTGGACAGCACAAAAATTTTTGTCCCCTGTTTGATTTGAAAAGTGGCCAGGGGACATGACAAAAAAAAAAGGGTTGAAGGATAAGACAAAAACCTAAAATTTTGTTCCCACCAAATCATGGGACAAAAGTTGTCCCATGGACAATCAACAAAAAAAGCACAAAATTATCCTTCATCTCTCTCCCTCTCTCTCTGTCCCCCTCTCTCCTTCTCTCTCCCCTCTTTCTCTATCTCTCTCTCTCCCCCCCCACCCCACCCCACACCACATTAACGTTATTTAATGTTTTTCAAGCGTTAATGTTATATAAACATATTAATAATATATATAATATTATTATGAGAGGAATAATATATTATCATATATACTATATATTATAAAGATATATATTATATATTGTCTAATACTTATATATATATTGATAATATTATATATTAATATATAATAATATATATTATAATAGGTATCATAGTAAAATTAATATTATTTTACTTATCCTGTCCATTATCTATCAAACGAAATACATTATAAAAATTTGTCCTGTACTATCATGTGATGTCCGGTACCTGATTGCGTATCAAACTCAGCCTAATTCTGTTAAAGGAAATTTCAGCTCTTTTTTTTTTTTTTTTTTTTTGTTTGGACTTTAATATATAATTTTGGTTTCTATATATATGCGCTATTAAACATTCCTTTTTTTCAGAAGACTTATTCTCATTTGGCAAGACAACAACCATTGGAGAGCAATCCATTGAAAATTTGTACGGGAAAAGAAATGCAGAATCATCAAACACAAGCGATCTTACATTTATCGAGCTTTTCAATTATGATTTTCAAGGTTATTTCTCTACATACATACACTTGTTTATACCTACGAGACATCAGTTTCTAATTACTCTCTTTCTTCTCATTTCTTCTTTCATTCCTTCCTATGAAAGCTTGTTGTCTCCTATATTCGCTTAAAGCTTTGGTGTACTAGCTACATCTTCTTTTTTCTTTGTGTTTTTATTATCTATTGTTAGTTATAAATTCATGTATCTTTAGTTATGAATCTATTATTTATTAATACCTAACCAGTTAAAGGAAATTTCAGCTCATTTTTTCCCCCTTCCTTCGGACTTATATCATGTGGATATTGCACCATTAAACATTCTTCCTGTTTTCGGTTATATATTTTCAGACGACTTATTCTCAACTGGCAAGACAACGATCATTGGAGAGCAATCCATTGAAAATTCGTACAGTAAAAGAAGTGTAGATTCAACAAAAACAAATGATCTTACACTTACCGAATTTTTCACTAATAACTTTCAAGGTTATTTCCCTACATACATACACTATTATATATATATACATACGAGACATTGATATTTCTAACTCTCTTTCTTCTGATTTCTTCTTTCATTTACTCTTTTAGTATAACTTATTGCCTCCTATATATATTCGCATATAGCTTGTACTAACTCCAACTAGTTTGTATCTCCTCTTTTATATGAGAGAGATATAGTTAATTAATGAATATAGCTATATAACTAATGTAGACGAGTAGGGTAGCTCAATTGGTAAAAACTATCTTATCTGCTCTCATGAGTTGCGAGCCCGAGTCATGTTATAAAGGGGAAGTGATGAATCACTATTAACCTCCTTTAGAAAAAGAAAGAAGAAGAAAAAAGTAATGCATCTTGTTTTTTTTTTAAATTATTAATTTAATACAAAAATTAATGAATATTTAGTTATGAGATAATATTTATTAATAACAATGTGTTAAAAGGAAATTTCAGTTCTTTATTTTCCTATGGACTTATATCATGTGGGTAAATACAACATTGATAAATACACGCTAAAAGGGTCCAAAATAGTACCATTCCATAAAAGAGAAATAAACCCCAACAACTCTTGCTGTAAGGCTTGACGGCAAAATTAATTCTTTATATATATATATATCATTATTATACACTCTTTTCTTTGTTTGGTAAATTTTAATTTCCCTCACATCTTTTCTCTCTTAATTTTCTCTTGTTCTAGCTTGATACTAATTATTTTACACGAGTTCTTGCATATTAAATAATTTCAGAGGACATATTCTCAGCTGCTAAGGCAACCATGATTGGAGAGCAAACCATTGAAGCTGCCAAAGCTGTAAGACCTGTATGTGTAGCCTTTTTTTTTCCAATTTTTCTTTGGTAGAATAATTCAAATATATATATTTTTTCTTTTACCTTCAAGGAATTGAATGTCTTCACATGGTTTTCAAACTATTCTGGGTTAATCATTTGTTTATTTATATATTCCTTTTCCATTTGCTTTCAATTAACATGAATTCATTCTTTTTTAGAAGGAGCATAGATCTGTAACCACCAATGAGTCACAGCTGGTTGAGGTGATTCCAAATGCTACAACAGATAAGAAACATGTTTTTGATTCTTCCTCCAATTCCCTTCCCACAGTGATCAATGATTTTGAAGATCTAATTGCTGAACTGAATACTGATGACATTGACCTTGTACTACCAAGTAAAAAACCTAAGACTTCTTTCACATTGGTAGAGGACCCTCTTACTGGCTTATTTCTGCCAGCTCCACCTTCCTTTGATAATAATGTTCAAGATTCTACTAAGAAAACTATTTCAATGGATGCTCTTAAATCAGTTGAAGCTGAACTTGAAAAAGCAATATTTGAGGGTGGTGATAGCAGTGCACAAAATCCATCAAGAAACCAATCTTGCATTATTGACTTGACCAAAGATGACAAGGAAGTACAAATTTCATCAGGTGTATATCCCATAGTACCCTCTTATACCTCCAACATAGGAATAGGGTCTTCAAAAGGACCACTACTAGGACAAAGAAGCAATGTGGGGTACCTAGGTCACTTCAACTTAGGGAACACTAGTTCAAGTTCAGCTTTCACACCTCATCAGAACTCTTCTAGTTTATGGCCTGAAAAAGCACCACAACCATGGTATGAAAGACTTAGATCTGGGTTTCATGATCCAATTATGGAACCATCAAACCAAGCTAGGAATGTGTTTGGTAATTCATTGTTCCCTCAGGCAACATCAAACTCAATCAATCAGTTTCAAGTTCAACCATCCACATCACCATTCCTTAGTAGTGGTAATCACTTTGGTGGAGGATTAAGGGGAAACTTTTCATCAGGACTATTACCAAGGGAACAACATTTTCCTGGGTACCAGAGAGACCCAATGATCACTACTACCTATGGTTCAATGCATATGCATGCATTTGGGAGAAGCACTGCTTGGGCTCCTCCTGTGCCAAGAATGATGCCTCAACCAATTCATCCTGGATCAATTTTTCCTCCTCGTCCATCTATTATGGATTTTCATGATCCTAACCGTGTGCACACATGGGAGGTAACATACTATTTTCATACATACATACATATATATATGACTATATGTTAATTTATTTGCTATACATTGGCTTCCTAGTATTCCTAGATGAAAAATGCACTACTTGGAATTCTTATGAAACATGATAATTTAAGATAGAAAAAAAACCAGTTGTGTCTTTGCATGAGTTTGGACATATTGGCACATTGTTAACACTAATTACATATCATTTTCAATCACTACTTGGACATCTGGAATTAATGGTAAGATGTATATTATTTTTATGTTAATTTTGGTAATACTGGTTTATAGGGAGATGCTCACAAATAATTGGTTTACTATGAATATTTTCTCCTGTGTACATCCAGGGATACATAGGTGGAAAACTTCCAACGGGCAGAATGTCCTATATTAGAGCAAAGGTATGATAGTATCAATCTGTAGAATTTTAATTTATTTTGACCTAGGACATCTAGTTTTTTGAGCAACCTGCACATTGTTACAATTACGGGAATTTGACTACAAATCTCTTAACTTTTGCTTCTTCCTCTCGATCCATGGTACAGGGCTTCAGGAGAGTGACATCACACTTCACGTAAGTGGATCTTATTATTGCCCTATCCTGAATTTTCAATGCAAATTAAAACTGGTGCAACTCTTGGTGTTACATTTCTCAAATAAATATATCTTATTGTTATTTATCTCTACCTTTATAGTAAGTAATATCAACAACAATGTTATACACATGGGTTATGTTATTTGAATACAAATTTTAGATACTAGATGTATCTTGTATATGTTTATCTCTATCTCTCACTTACTTTTTATCTTATTTATATACATGATTTAGAAAATACACTAAAAAAACAAAAGGAACAACTTATGGTGTCCCCATTTTGTGTATAAAAACCATTCCTCTTATCTAACATATGCTCCTTTTTCAGGCTTACCTTTCAATGGTCAGGTAGGCTGCAGATGAATGATCGCAACATACCTATGCAGGCCGTAATTCAGACCCAGAGGTAATTTTAATGGCACAATGCTGCCTATCTTAATTAACATTTTCTGCACTGATTAATTTAATTTATCATGTGATGGAAAAACGTTACTTGCACAACAATCCAGTCTCAAAGTCAAACACACGACTCTATTAAGTGACTTTACTTCACTTTTCGGGTTAAACTCAAACGAAGTATCAATTGTGTCAAGTTATTCAAGCAGATTTGTATAATTAACATTGCTCTAAGACGGTTACTTATATTCTAGTAACATTTGGATGCAGCTTAATGCGTGACTCCGTTGATTACGTGTTCTTCCATATAATACAGTACAACAATCTTGAATTATACGATTGTCTGATGAGCAGGAATGAGGTGAGACATATGTATATATGCATTTTTGGCATATAGTTTATGTATAAAAAACATGCATGTCCCTTTAAAAGTTTAAACTTCGTGCATTTATTTAATTATTAATTATTTATGTATTGGTATACATATATTCATAGGTTATAAGTTTTTTCACATTTTAGTTAATAAGTATATAGTGTATTTAATATACCACTTTGGGATTAATTTTATCATAAGGGTTGTAAAGAGGTATCTTACTTAGCGAGTTTCTTTAAATTGTGTTTTTTCTCTCTCATCTCCTTCATTTTTTGCATGCAACAAATTCACAAGCCCATTAAGTCTATTTTGTTATTAAAACTGAGAAAGATCCACTGAAGAATGCAAATACATGCATAAGGAATTTCTCTTTTCCTTCTTGTTTTTTTGGTGTAACTCTTTCCCTTATTATTTTTCTTGTACCAGTTCTAACAAACTTGCATGTCATGGTATTAATGGATATATTTAGTTGGTGGTTCTTTTCTCTTTGAATATGTAAGAATTTTTCTGAAGTTAGATCTATGTTGCAGTGTGCAAGAGTTGATCTGACTACACAGACTTTGATCTTATGTCCAACTGAAAGCGAATTATTCTATGTTGGATTAGTTTTCCCATTGGTGAGAGAGATATCAATATTATTTCACATTACTTTTTTCCTTTAAGTTCATTTGAAGATTAAGCTTACACAATATGAAATTTGAAGTTCCTTATCAATCCTTGCATTATCACTAATCAATACATTACAGGATACAGTGTTTGTAGAGCCGGCACCCAAAGAAGCTGTAAAAGATTATTAGGAGCTGCAGAAATTAAAGCATCAGACAAAACCACAGGTAAAGCATTAGACAAACCACTCAAGTTAAACTTCACTTAAATAATATACTTGCAGTGCTAAACTCAAAAGAATTTATTGCCTGTGAGTTTACTTAATAAGGATAATTATGAACATTTGAATTAATACCAATGGTTTTTTTTATTAAAAAATTACCAGATCTTGGCCAAAGGAGAAAAAGGAAGGTTGCTGCACTTAGAGGTGAAAAGTTGAAGCTTTTGCTGCTGTCTTAGAAACGTCTTCTGAAGTTTCAGATTGGTTAATAAAAGATGCTTTATGTGGTAGTTGCAACTTGAAAAGCATTTGGTTGTTAGTTTATTACAGAAAACAATACATGATTTGATCCATGTAATCGATACTACCTTGTAGGAAAATGCTTTACTTATGTATGTTTTGTGTGTGCGTGCGGGCTCGTGTGTAGGGTTGTGTGCATGTGTGAGAGAGAGAGTAACATGTCTGAAGTATTACCCAAATATAAATGCTAAGAACATACTATTTATCATACTCTTATTCAACACATTATTATTGGATGAATTTTATGTAAGCCCAATCAAAACACACGGTCTCATATAAAATTTACCCAATAATAGAGAGGTGTGTTAAAAGAAGTATGATAAAAAGTGTGATGTTAGCATTGCTCATTACCCCAATTAGTAAGCCTGAGGGAAATCTAATGACAACATCAAACTGTCAAATACCAACATATAACATTAACATCTAGATTCTCTAATCCATTTGTTCCTTTCTGATAATGAACACTATTTTACAATGTAAAAATCCAACAGATTTTCAAAGTCTAGTTTTCCTCCAAACGGAAAAGGTTTTGCAGGAAAAGATGACCTCTTGTATAGTGCAGCTCTATATCCAAACATATAAATAACTCTATCCAACCAAGTAACAGCAACTCTTGCAAGAAAATGACAAAAGTACTTCAGTAAGTTGTTTTATATTCATTCTACCCGCTAGCTGCAGCTTGTCCTTTCCTCCTAGACCTTGCAGCCCTTTGATTCATTTGATGCTTTGGATCCACAAGCAGCAAGCGTGACATAACATATGATAGGAGTTCTTCACGGTGGGAAAAAGTGAAGTCTAAATGTGCATATTCAAACTCATTATATGAAACATTTATACCAGCACCCTTCATCAACTTATAGTGTCTCTTCACCATTGAAGGTCTTATCACTTTATCTTTGTGTCCAGCAACAAGATCAACAGGAATGTCAATGAGTCCATAGTATTCACCCAAGTCCAAAGGCTCAGGTGAACCATACACCCTCATATTGGCAGATGGGCTGCCATAGTCAAACATTCTAAACCTTCTCCCACGCTTCATCTGCGCAAGATGGATAGCAACGCCGGAAAGACACTCCTGGCATGTCATTCATGTTGTAGTGTGGTAATCCTAGAACTCCAACCCAATTTGAGCTGTCTCCACCAACAACATAACTCATCAAAGTTTGAACCAGCCCTCTAGCTGCAGGTAGGTTGTGCAGATCCCGAGCTAACTTGTTGACAAGCATACGAAAAAATCTGGTCGGTATATAGAAGGCAGGAACAAAAGGAGACAAAACAGGTGCTAGCAAAATTAATAGAAGCTCAGCCGCAGAAAAAACTATGTTAGAGTCATCATGAAAACCGGCCGGTGACAATAAAACCAATCTTGAAAGTCTATGGGGCTTCTCTTGAAGTCTGTGCGTAATAACATACATTAGCATGGCAGCTCCTCCCAAACTATGGCAAATTGCACAAAGTTTGTAAAGCTGAACATCATCAGTTTCCTCCTCAATATCAGGTTTACTAAGCCTCAATTCAGCAGTTTTTACTTGATGGATTTTCTCTACCATAGCAGGAATATCCTCAGTCCCATGCTCATTGATGGAGTACCGCCAGTATCTGCATTACATCAATTTCATTACATGAATAAAATAGTATAAGACACAAAGCCAGATTACATCAGACACCAAAATAGAAATCAGAGTTTATTTAATTCCCCTTATTTGGAAGTTAAAATTTTATGAAGTGGGGATAAACACCCATTTGTTGTTCTCCTTCAAATTTGATAGGGGCGTAATGACTAATGAGGGGAAATAGCTTTGCTTTTATTTTTAAAAACTTGTCAATGTGTCATTTATTATTGTTAGCAGAGAGAAAAAGAGGAAAACCGTAGGTGGAGTGAAACCATGACTTCAATGTCATGCTGTTTATATTAATATGAAGATAAAAGAGTATTACAGCAGGATTGTCCTGCTGTACAATATATACTTGTAAAGAATAGTAACTAGACTACTCATACACATAAAATAACATCCACACATCTAACAATTACTATACCCCATAAAATTAGTTACTTAATCACTATACTCCAACACACCTTTCCCTCATTAATCATTCAAACATGGGAAGGCAATTATTTTTCTTTCGATCTATTTCCTTTCCATTTCTTCCCTTCCCTTTCCTTTACATTTCATTCTCTCTAAAAGTTTCCAAACAAAGTCTAAGAAATATGCTTTGTGGACTTACTCACGCGACGAGATGTTCTTGTTGACATGTTCCCTAGAAACCAAACCACGAAAATTACCCAGAAATACATCATACCCTGCGAATAAAAAAAAATCTACACGATATAATTCCAAAAAATGATGTTCTCTGAAGCACAAATTAATATCTTGACAAATATAACAAACCTTGATCATAGGCTGCAAAAGCTGGAGAGCCAACAACACCATTAGATACCCAACTGAACCCAAAAAAATATATTAGAATACCACTATTAACTTGACCACATTAAAAAAACCAAATAAAGTGAGACCAGGGTCGTAATGTTATGGCCTGAAAAGGAAAATTCTAATATCCAAGGAACTGAACAGAGAACACAATTTCAATAACAAAAAAGTACAAAGCAGCAAGAGTAAACCAAAAGAGTAAATCTCATCAGTCTCTACATACCTTGACAATTTACACAAACAGTCCAACATTGAATAAAGTTCATATGGTTTTGAGGCTTATAAGGGGGACTCCTAATTCCCCGTGTGAGGCATCTTTTATGGATAAAACAGTAAAGAACTATTCATTAGGCTGACAACCTCGGTGCTTGTGACAATTGACCAAAAACTCAACATTGTCGCTGATCCTGACTGTGGGAATGACAGGCCATGTCACCCCTCTGTACATTGGCTCACATATCATACAGATTCTAATAAGAAGCACACAGCACACTGGGTATATTTCTTTTCCTGGTGAGAAAAGCATATCTCTATCCCAAACAAATACTGCAATGCTAACCTTAAATACAAGTGGTAAGCCAAAAACTCTCAACAAGTTGTGAAGTTGTGAGTTCAGCATTTAATAGTCTATATGTTCTATCCTATGGTAAACAAATCCAATTCCATTTACCAAACTGTTTTTATCATACTAGTAGTAAG
Organism: Sophora flavescens; assembly: GCA_030762895.1. NCBI lineage: Eukaryota > Viridiplantae > Streptophyta > Magnoliopsida > Fabales > Fabaceae > Sophora > Sophora flavescens. Next base: position 35,482 of record JAUPTC010000322.1, read on the forward strand.
ATCAATGCAGCTGTTGACTTCAATAAATCTCATAATGCAATAAAAAATTAGCCCAACCTACTTCACGAAACTTGTTCATTTTGATGTAATAACAACACCCAGTCAAAAAATTGTTCTTCAAAATATGAGCTTTACAATATAACTCTTTCAACTCATAAGTACGCTGAATCACAGAATCAAGTCAGAATAAAGAAAAATAGATATTATAACATGACTCACCCCATTGATGAATCAAAAACTCCATGCTGAAGATAAACAGCTTTTTGTGCATCTCGCCTGTGATGTCGGATTACAGGTATTAGACACTTCACACCACAAAAAGATCACCTTTTCTAGTTCTAGAAATTAAAGTGATGCCCTTAATCATCTCTATTTTCCACACGAGATGTTAGGGCCCAGCCCAATTAGGAATAAAGAGAAATGTGGGAGTCATAAGGTGGTTGGGGTGGGGGAGTTAAGGAGTGGAGTGATAAGGAAGTTGAGGGTTCAAACCCCACCCACTAACAAAATACTAACATTAACACACTAACATTTGCCTAAAAAAAAAGGAATAAAGAGAAATGTAATAATTAGTAAGTTAGCATTAGTTGAGATGGTTAGTTAGTTAAAGATTTCAGGTATATAAATAGGAGAAGAGAGTAAGAGAGAGGGATTGAGAATTGTTAATTTGTAGAACTGAGCAGTGGCTTAGTTGTGAAAGGGGAAACCCTTTGGGAAGGGAAACCCTTGGAGGAGATCACTCTCATATTCTTGTTCTTTTTCTATTCAATATTCAATAAAGATTCATTCTTTTTCTTTACTTTTCCATTGTCGGTTCCTGGGTTCCTAACACGAGAATCTTTCCTACATTGCCACCCATTTATGAAAAATAACTATATTCAGAATGATAACATTATGATCCATGATAACATTATGATCATTTTCCTGGGCTCCCTGCTCTAGGCATGATATTCAAAAGCTCTCATCCCATAATTGCTCTATTTCTGTCGAGAATGAGCTACTACTGAAGTTTGAAATGAAATATGACTACCATAATTTATTCAAATATCTGATGTAATCCATTCCTGACAATGATAAAACAGTTGAGATATCAAAATATGCCAATTAGTTTCATGCACGTATCCATATCTGTAATGGTTCATTATAAATAACCATATGTTATGCATTAAATTTTAACTTCGGCATATTAAAATAAGTACAAAAATAAAAAGTTATCATTAAATTTATGGAGATCTGTATATTTACCTAGGTATTCTTTCCAAAAGAAGAACATATCCATCAGCGGTAATCACATGAATAGCTTCGTAAGGATATCTAACATGGGTAGAAGGAGAAATCATGAAGCAGACAAGTAAGATTTCAAAACAAAAAGAACAAATGTAAAGGCAGCTATGTACCCAAGCTCTGTTATTACATCCTGACAAGTACGGGCATCAGTATTCAGAGAGTTGGTATTCCTTTCAATAGGTGTTCGGACATTCTCCTCTGGTGTGGGTGTAGAAGTGAAGGCATGGTCAGCACCACCATGATCTTCATTAATGCTATTTCCACGAAATGAAAACAGCCTGAATAATGCCCCAAAAGCTATTGATGGGGAAAGGAGAAGATGTGCTGCCTTACGAACAACATCGAAGACAGCTTCTATACATATCTCTATGCCTACATGAAGATCCTGATTGATCAAAAAAACTTACTTAGCAACATAAAATATACATTCATAAGACATTTATCTAGAAAATATAAATTAAAAAATGCAAATCAACATCTAAAGAAATTGTTGCACGACCTCTACAACTCCACGCCTCCTATCGGTAGTTCGGTGAATAATGTGGTCCTTGACGCTTTGCACCCTCAAATGCGGATTCAAACGTGGAGTGCGCTGACTTCCAGAGATAAACAGAGCCTTTGACACCCCAGAGTAAACTAACTGGAAAAGACGAAGTGGAATCCCCAGCAATAACTTTGCAGGAAACAAAATCCAAAGTAACATATACTGGATCCAATCCATCTGGTGCCTGTTGTACTTGGTAAAACTAGCTCCAGAGGCTCTAGAAGTGTGAGATGCGGGAGATGGAGGGTATTCGTATCTGTCACTATCTTCTTCTTCAGATGAGTACTCTGGACTTGAAGTATCGGAGTCCACAGAAAGTTCATGAATGAACTGGTTGAAAGATGACACGCCACTAGAAAAAAGAATAAAAAATTCAAATCAAGGACAACAATGTCATCAACAGTGTACGAAATTAAAATTCCACATCATTGAGCTGTAAAGATAGGCTCATTCATCCAAAAAATGTAAAAGAATGTATAGTATAAACTCAAAATCTTCAAAGAATTGGAAAAACCAAATACTAAAAAGAAAACAGAGAAAAAAAGTATAAGAATGCAAAAAAATAAGAATAATAAAATACATCGTCTAAATTATTTACAATTCTTTTCATATTTCTAAAATAAGAACTTAGATGGAATCAAAAATCTAACGTAAAATATAACTCAAAGAAAACTATACCAAAATTTTCCCCCTAATATACTAATTCAATGGCATTATTTACTTTCTAATTACATTGACCATTCTCAACTCCTCTCCTCTGGCTCCACTTCCTGCCCTAATTTGTTCTTTCTCTAATCTTCTTTTATTTGTTTCTTTCTTTTCTTTGTCTAGGTTTAAAACATGGAATCCTTAATTCAGGAAAAAAAAAAAACTTAAGTCATTCCTTTCCAAATTTGATTTACTCAATTATTTAGTTCCTCACATATTGGACTCTTTCATATTTATTCAGTAACTATGTCCTATAAGGAGCAATCTCCACAACATCCAAAGGCACCACACCAGAATCAAGGGAAGGTGCAGGGGTGAAACCTTAAGGGGAATTACTATCGGTGCAAGCAACTTCGTGGTAAATGACAAAGAAAACAATAAAAACATTGGAAAGAACATAAAGGAAAGGCTTCTTGTTTTCTCATAACTGAAACAGTGACTCCAAGCAATAAAACAATGATACTCCTAACTCCCTAGTTATGGCATATCATTGATGTTACTAATTGTCTGGTATAGCAACAAATACAACTGCATAAATCAAATAGTAACCCTAGGAAAATAAAGAAAAGTTTCACAAAGAAATTACCAATTTCAGTAATGAGAACTTACTTTTCCATCCAGCGGAAATCGCGGTCCACGGAAAGTTGGCCTTAGTTCCCAACCATGAATACCTTCAAGAATATTAGCTTTCCCAGGTAGGAATGCCAACAAAAGGGCTGATACTCCGTTGATTAGCCTCACAATATTATTCAATGACTCATAAGTAATTGTCTTCACTGACCTGCAGTAAAAACCAAATGCAAATGCTCATCCTCTGTCATAAAGGCAATTTGATAAAGACATTAAAATAGGATACCTCATGGCTCTAAATCATCAATGCATAAATACATTCCACAAACTAAAAAATATTAAACTGATCAACACCTGAAGGCTTAAAAAAATATAAACCTTTCCAACATCACAACAGTAACAAAATTAAATAGAATTTGTTTTATGCAAGTCTTTTAGATAAGCAATAAAGTAACACCCAAAAAAAATATCACTAAACATTGGTCTAATAGAATTGAATCATAACAGAAGCAAAAAAGGACTTAAATGAATCCAAGAATTAACAGTCAAATAATCATAATTATAATACCAAACAATCCATTCTCCAGAAACAAAAAATACAGGCACCACACTCCATTTAAGGCATAGGTATTGAACTACCATGAAAAATTATTCACACCCCACATAGAAAATTAACATGGCCTTACTCTTTAGTGACAGCGAGAACGTTGTCCACCAATCGTTGCATCATTGGGTTACTCAAAGTTCGAATTTTTTTTTTCTTCAGACCTCTCCAAATCCAAAATCGTTGGAATATATGGAAAAATCAATAAAAATGGAGATACCGAGAATCGAATCAAAACGAAACAACACAAAATGGAATCAGAAATTGGAAATGGAGGTTCATAGAATTTTTAAAAATCTAAATCAGTGAGTGATGATTACCGGTAATCCGAGGAAAGGAAGAAGAACCTTTGCCTTACAAGGTGAGGAAGTCGGTGGTTTATGTCTGGGATCCACGTGGCGTGATGTAATTGGTTGGAACGAAATGTGTCCCTTGATGGCCGCGGTTAATGTGTTGTTGTGGATCACATTTTACACGTAGCGTGTGGGCCCCGAGGATTTATGTGTTGCTATTATATTCGCCTGCGAATTTGAACCGTTGATTGAGGTTGGTTTTGAGTAAGATTGACGGTTGAGATTGAAGGATGCATTTAAGTGAGTGGCTTGTGCAATGGATAATGGAGGGAACATGTTACTTGAAAGAAGTGGCACGCACACGCACTAAGCCATCCAATTTGACTGAAATAACTCAAATAAGTAAATGCATTTCCAAGTTTATTTATTTAATATTCAACATAAAATGGAAAAATAAACTAACAATTTTTTTTAATTAAAATTAGATATATTTACGGAATGGACGGAGTGGAAGAAAATATAAAATGAAATTGGCATGCAGTGAAGTGGTGTTAGTTGGGCAAAAAGTTTGTTTTCACCTTAAGAAACATGTTTCATGAAGAACGAACCTTAGAAATAACGTGTTTTCATTGTTCAACAACGTGTTTTCATCGTGTGAATTTTTTTAATGATGGAAAATAAATTATACTTAAAGTTAAAGAGGGTTGTCATAGCTAGGGTGGTACTAAATTTGCTGTCAGTAATGAATTGCAGCAAAAATCATGAGGTAGGAAACTTGTAAATACAGGATGTAAATGATTGAGTACACTTTGCACTCATACTTATATATACATATAATTTTGCTGATAAAAAAAAAAAAAAGGGGCCATGGACGGAGTTTTGAATCAGTGATTGATGAGCCTCCGTTTGACTGGTTTTATAACTAGTAAAGACCTTGGCTTTGTGCTTATTTTATATCATTTTCACCCAAATTAGACTTGATTGTTCCTAAGTAGTATTTCGAGTCTGTAAATTGTTTTTATGTTAATTTAGTTGTTTTAGAGTTGAATAAAGTATTTACTTTTATTTTCTGTTTTTCAGGTTAATAAAATAAAAAGTAATAAATCTGGAGCCGCTCGCCCGCCCAGAAGGATCTCTCGCCCGCGAGTATTGCAACCATGAAAAAGTCGGAGATGATCACGGCTTGCCCGTGTTGAAGATCACAGTAGTGGCATTCTCGAAGTTGAAGCGTTCGCCCGCGAGAAATCCTTCGCCTCGCGAGTCTTGGAAGACCGAAGCCATCACGGTTTGGGCGTGTTGAATGCCACAGGCGTAAGGTTGGAAGTCAAGAGTTCGCCTCGCGAAGGATGTGCTCGCCTCGCGAGAAGACAAAGAGTTGCAGACCTTTCATGTAATTCGCCTCGCGAGCAAATTGCTTCGCCTCGCGAGTACTCGACTCGAAAACGTGTATATAAGCGGTCTTAGGCGAGAAATGAAGGGAGAGTCGAGTGCTTGACTTTGGCTAGTTTCGAGCTAATCTTAGTTAGCCTTTTGTTTTCTCTTTTAGTTATGTTTTGTTTTCCTTTTGTAATGGAGAATTAATCTCCTAGATTAATCTCTTGTGATTGGTTCTGTTAAGACTTGAGGTTTTCGTAATCCTGTTTCATTTCCTTTTCTCTTTTCAATGCCATGCTTTATATTTCTGTTTGCTTAATTCAGGAGTATATTGTGTTGTGTTGGTTTATCTCGGTGATATCATGTTCCTATATATAATCGCGTTTGCTTAATTCGCGTGTGTTCGTTTCGTGTTCGCTTAGTTCACGAAGGGCTTAACCCCCGTTTGCTTAATTCGGGAATAGGGATATATATCCAGTAGTAGTGGTTACCGCTTGTGAATTGTTGCTACAACCGGGAGGGGATTAGAATTTGCTTAGGGTTGCATGAACCGATGATAGTTGGGAAACCAAAAGCAGAGAGGTTAATCGTTTTAGCTTATTTGGTAAATCGCTCTCTGTTTTCTTGCTTTGTTTTTTCTGTTTTGCTTCTTAATTTAGTTTTCAATCCAAAACCCCGAATTGATTTCTTTTTCTAACTTTTTCGTTAATAATAACAACAACTAAAGAGTCCTTGAGAGACGATCCGAGTTGTCGCTCTATACTACATTATTTTGTAAACGCTCGTTCTTTTTGGCGCGTGGCGGCAGCGCGGTCAAAAATTGGCGCCGTTGCGGGGACTCGGTTTGTTGTTATTAGCGAAAATAAAAATTAAAAAAAAAATTTTCTTTTCTAGTTAGTTTTGTGCGCTTGTCTGGTTGTTTGATTGCCATGGATAATTACATGTATGGATATTTGCCTAATGTTTATTATGAACCACCTTGCATGTATTATCCTAGTTTTAATGAGCCACCACCATACTATCCTAGCCAAGTGACCACCTCCGCACCTTCCGAACCTTCACAGAGCACCTTGGATAAAATTGCTTCTATGCTACAACAAATGGCTGCACAAACGGAAGCATACAATCTTGAATTTCAAAAGAGGATGGAGGCAATGGAGGCAAGTAATCTTGAAGCCTACCAGGAGGAGCCAAGCTGAATCTCGGAGATTGTGGGCTCTAATTAATCAAGTTACCGCCAACTCGACCGCAATGCTAACTCCATGACCTCTTGAGGAACATACTGATTCTAAAGTGGTTATTTCCGAAAATACTTTTGATGATAATTTTGATGATAATGTTTCGTTGATGATGAATTTAGTGTTGAATCCCCCGATCCTAATGCTTGTTATTGTGATTTGAACCGCTTTATGTGTTGAATGTTTTACTGAGTTTATACTTTTCGGGAAAAATAGAAAATGCGGATCGTTTTGCAAGTTTGTTCTGTTCAGAAACTTAGATCGGGAGGATCAAGAGGACGTCTGCTCCCCGTGCTCGAAGATAAAGAAGAACCTTTGGGAGTAGATGATTCAAGTAAAACAATTGAATGTGTTGAGAGTAGAGGGGTGGATGATGAACTAATTGCAGAATTTCCAGACATTGTAGATTTTTCTGATTCATTTTCTTGTAATATATGTACTAACTCTAACCTTTGTTTGGTGTGTGCTGAAATTTCTGCGTGTATAGCAGGTGAAAAATTTGTTAATGCAGTGGATGGAGACATTGCAGAAAAGGAAGCAGCACCGATAACCATTTCTAACTGTTTGCCATTTTCCCCTGAGGAACCAGCTCTGGATTTTGTACCCTTGGATTCTGCACCATGGCCAGTCCAAGTGGTTGAGCCCCAATTTTATTGGGAAGATTTTGTTGAGAAAGCGGTCATCTGTGACCCCAGAGGAAGTGAAAAGTCCGCCGCACTGGGCGAGGTTACTATGATTGTCAAGTGCTCACCTCCGCATCAAAGCTGCAAGCTAGGAGACCATGGAACAAATTTCAGTCCTTTGGCTACCACGTGGGACTTATGCTACAGGCAGTGGGATCCTGGTGGAACCACCACCTTCAATGAGTTTTCTTAACCCTTTCTTCTTTTTAATTTTCTTTTGCTTTGCTTTATTTTCTGTTTTGTTTTCTAATAAAGCTCCTGAATAATTTGAGAAGCTCAGGAGTTGTGTTAAGTCTAGTATTGGCAAGTTTATTGGATTTGATTAATTTTTGCATAGATGATTGCATGATAGTGTTGACTGTTTTCCCCCTAGGATATGAAATTTTTGAAAATATGATCCCCATGTAATTGAAAACTGAACTTTGGGATTTTGTTATGATGGCATGATTTATGATAAGTTTGGGGTGATAGGAAGCACACACTAGGGATAGAATCTCTGTCAAATAATTTGCAAAAAAATTTCCAGGTGAGGTTTTGAGCCTCCAACATGTTTTTTTTTTTGTGAGAATCTCTTTTTAAGTTGCACTTTCCTGAATTTGATTGAATCTCTTTTTGGTTTGCATGATTATATGTTTGCTTCAAATGATTTAGGCATTTTCTTTGTAAATAGCTACTTGGCCTAAAATAACCACCCTTAATGCATGTTCCTTAGTTAGCCCCTTTGAGCCTATTAGCCTATTAATTCTTGATAACCTAATGTTATAAGCCCAAAACTCTGGAAAACCATGTTAACCCGATCTTAGGATTAGGAGAGCATGTAATCTTAGAATGGGTGCAAGAACTAAGTTTGGGGTGGCTGCAAGGTGTAATGTGTTGTTTGGGATTGAGAAAAAAAAATTGTAAAAAAAAAAAAAAAATAGAAAAAAAAAAGGGGAAGAAAAAAAAAAAAAAAAAAAAAATTGTGAAAAAAAAAAAAAAAAAAAAGAGAAAAAAATTTAAAAGTGCAAAAATGCCAAAAAGAAATAAAAAGGTTGTAGTCACCCAAAGCAAATGAAAAATGGAAAAAGGAACTTGAGTGAATTTCAAAGTGTAAATAAGTTCATGCTCTCTTAGTTCCTAGGGTCTTCAGCCTAGTTCCTTTGTATATCCTACCCTTAGCCAGGCCCCATTACAACCCATAAAAGACCTTTTGATGTTGTATGCATATTTTCTGTGGGAACCATTTTGAGATGAAAATCAAATTTATGGGAAGTGCTCTTAAAAGTGAAAATTGAGTGAAATGTTAGCTTGACACAAAATTGAGCGATTGAGTGAACATAAATTTCCCTTGTGAGGAAGGCATATGTTTGATTTTGGTGATCTCCTTCTTGTGTGTAACTTAGATCCCCTGCTTTGATTAATGATTGTTTGAATTATGAAACTCTCAATTGTTTGGAATAAATGAATGTGGGGATTACTTTGTTTAAAAGGGGGGAACATTGAAGGAAAAATTGCTTTGAAAAATTGCTTGAAATCCGTGTGAAAGTTAATTGAATTCTTAAGCTTGCCAGGTCTTGAGTCTTTTTAAGTTTTTGAGTGTAGTTTGCTTGGGGACAAGCAAAGTTTAAGTTTGGGGTATTTTGATGAGCCTCCGTTTGACTGGTTTTATAACTAGTAAAGACCTTGGCTTTGTGCTTATTTTATATCATTTTCACCCAAATTAGACTTGATTGTTCCTAAGTAGTATTTGAGTCTCGTAAATTGTTTTTATGTTAATTTAGTTGTTTTAGAGTTGAATAAAGTATTTACTTTTATTTTCTGTTTTTCGAGTTAATAAAATAAAAAGTAATAAACTGGGAGCCGCCGCCCATGAAGGATCTCTCGCCCGCGAGTATTGCAACCATGAAAAAGTCAGGAGATGATCACGGCTTGCCCGTGTTGAAGATCACAGCCGTGGCAATTCTGAAGTTGAAGCGTTCGCCCCATGAGAAATCCTTCGCCTCGCGAGTCTTGGAAGACCGGAAGCCATCACGGTTTGGGCGTGTTGAATGCCACGGGCGTAGCAGGTTGGAAGTCAAGAGTTCGCCTCGCGAAGGATGTGCTCGCCTCGCGAGAAGACAAAGAGTTGCAGACCTTTCATGTAATTCGCCTCGCGAGCAGTGATTCGCCTCGCGAGTACTCTGACTCCAGAAACGTGTATATAAGCAGTCTTAGGCAGAAATGAAGGGAGAGTCAGAATTAGCCAGCTTTGGCTAGTTTCTGAGCTAATCTTAGTTAGCCTTTTGTTTTCTCTTTTAGTTATGTTTTGTTTTCCTTTTGTAATGGAGAATTAATCTCCTAGATTAATCTACTGTGATTGGTTCTGTTAAGACTTGAGGTTTCTGTAATCCTGTTTCATTTCCTTTTCTCTTTTCAATGCCATGCTTTATATTTCTGTTTGCTTAATTCAGGAGTATATTGTGTTGTGTTGGTTTATCTCGGTGATATCATGTTCCTATATATAATCGCGTTTGCTTAATTCGCGTGTGTTCGTTTCGTGTTCGCTTAGTTCACGAAGGGCTTAACCCCGTTTGCTTAATTCGGGAATAGGGATATATATCTGTAGTAGTGGTTCCGCTTGTGAATTGTTGCTACAACCGGGAGGGGATTAGAATTTGCTTAGGGTTGCATGAACCGATGATAGTTGGGAAACCAAAAGCAGTAGGTTAATCGTTTTAGCTTATTTGGTAACTGCTCTGTTTTCTTGCTTTGTTTTCTGTTTTGCTTCTTAATTTAGTTTTCAATCCAAAACCCCCAATTCTGACTTTTTCTAACTTTTTCTGTTAATAATAACAACAACTAAAGAGTCCTTGAGAGACGATCCGAGTTGTCGCTCTATACTACATTATTTTGTAAACGCTCGTTCTTTTTGGCGCGTGGCGACAGCGCGGTCAGTGATGCTTCTCTCTCGGCATACCTAACTATACTATAATAATAACAAACTCTGAGTTTGTTACTTACAGTACTCAAATAAGCAAAGAAGGAAAAAGATTCTTCCATCTTCCATGTCTACTACCTGATGAGCCTGCAGGAGAGGAATATTCATCTTGTACATTCATCCTGTGGTTTTTATTATACCTTTGTGTTCCTGCCAAAATCCGTTTTGTCAGAATCTCGCCATAGAACGTGAAACCAAGGGGGTTATTTTATGATTTGGGCTTGACAGAATTCAGTGATTCCGGTCCTACGTATCCCAGTGGGAATCAAAGCCAGACGTAGTTCTAGGTTCATCCCTTGGCGGGGCGGTGATCTCGATCCCTTAATTTTGTATCGAACGAGTACTAAGGAGCAAGGACTGTTTGATAGTCTCTTGGTCGACGCTAGTTCCTCTAACACGCTTAAGGGAGAGTCACCGGTGTTCAGTAAAAAAGTGTCCTCTTCTTATGAGGGGTCTGCCGCCTTTTATAATTCCCTGGATCGGGTAGGGTACTTGGGCTCGGTGGCGGGTTAATAACCTCTGCCCATTACACAAGCCCCCAAGCTCGAGCTTAAACAAGCGAAAGAGGCGACAAGTATTAAACCGAGCTGATACTTCGGCCATGTGGACTTTCTTCCTTCCTTATTTCAAGCTGTTACTTCAACCGAACCTGCCTTCCTTTTCGTATTTTAAGGCTTTGAACTCGGCCTCATTTTTACTTTCGGCATTGTGCTCGGTTCCTTTAATAATTTCAACGGCTCGAACTCGGCCTTCAGGTTCAGACTTGGCCTTAAACAATTTAATGGCTCGTACTCGGCCTTGAGGCTCAGACTTGGCCTTAAACAATTTAATGGCTCGTACTTGGCCTTGAGGCTCAGACTTGGCCTTAAACAATTCAATGGCTCGTACTCGGCCTTCAATAATTTAGTGGCTCGTACTCGGCCTTGAGGCTCAGACTTGGCCTTTAATGACTTCAATGGCTCGAACTCGGCCTTTAGGCTCAGACTTGGCCTTAAACAATTTAATGGCTCGTACTCGGCCTTGAGGCTCAGACTTGGCCTTAAACAATTTAATGGCTCGTATTTGGCCTTGAGGCTCAGACTTGGCCTTAAACAATTCAATGGCCCGTACTCGGCCTTCAATAATTTAGTGGCTCGTACTCGGCCTTGAGGCTCAGACTTGGCCTTTAATGACTTCAATGGCTCGAACTCGGCCTTTAGGCTCAGACTTGGCCTTAAGAAATTTAATGGCTCGCACTCGGCCACCAGGCTCAAACTTGGCCTTAAGAATTTGACTGGCTCGAACTCGGCCACCAAAATAAGATGCCTGCCGAGTAAATACTTCGGCAAGATAAGAGAAAATAAAGCAATATTCACAATAAATTCTTTTATTGGATGGAGTCCGCGGTGTGCCTCGTTAAAACCTCCCCGGTCAAAACCCTTTTTGGGACAAAATACCGAGGTAGGAAAAAGAGTACAGCACCCGACTATATACATCAACTGCAGCTTAGTGAAATGATCGGGCTGTGATCCAAGCTGGAACTTCTCCAACTCCTGAATGGGCTATGTCAATTCTCGGGTCTAGTTCAACAGAGAGTGATGTGAATTTTCAGACTTGTCTTTTCCCCTGTCTATTCATAATTAGTGCTAGTTGTCTTCAATGTACGAAGTGAATATTGACTTGCTGACACTGCATCATCCAATGTTAGATAAAATGACTCCTTCCCAATCTTGTCAACAAACTCGGATAATATCAGCTTCTCCATAACCTCCAACCTTGGGTTTACCAATTGGTGCGGTTTATTTTAGAGATATATAATTGAAGGCAAGTGCACCTCGTCGCAATCAAGTAATACGGTGGTGAGACCGGTTATCGTATCCACAGGGATTGGATGTCAATTACCAATTCGCAAATTCAACAACTATTTAGACTAATCTAAGGTGTGAGGGATTAAAACAGAAAATAAAGAAACAAAATATTTTTGTCTTTTTGGAATTATGTCAAACACTTGGAAGGCAAACAGAGATATGGCTAAGATTGTTAGGGTTAGACTACACTAATCCTCCCTTAATTGCAATGAATTGGTAATCAACACAAGTCCTAATTCAATTATGCCAATCAAGCCTTTTCTAAAGTACTCAAGCCTAATGTCTTAGGTGCATTGAGCCTAAAACCCCAAATTAAACCCTAATGTCTTAGGTGGAATAATTTGAGATTTTGCATTAAGTTAAGACTTATGAGATTGCAAGCAGCCAACACCTATGTCTAGATTCTTGACCTACTTGGCATATGATTCATGAGCATGCCTTAATACCAACCTTCCAGTCATCTATCAAAGCAACAAATCATTCCTATGGGTAGCTAATCCAAGGAAAGCATTAAACACAGAATCACATACTCATATGAAATAGAAACTTGTATTAAAATACCAAATCAATTACAACCAGTTCAGAAAAGTTACATCTAACCCCAACAATGGGGATTTAACTACTCATGATAAGGAAATACAAAAAGGAAAAAAGAGAAGGGATGAAGAACACTCATAGACAAGCTTCCTCCAATCTTCTCTCCATCCAAGAGCAGAGAAAATGCCCCCCCTTTTTGGGTAGAAACCCTCTCCAGCCACCAGCCTCAGCCTGCCTCCAAGTGCAGCTTATTTTTAGGTCAAAAGTTCCTTCTTTTCTGTTCAGTGCAGGTTCATTTATAGGTCCGTCGCCCGTCACGGCCGTGACAGCCATCACGGCCAGGCCGTGATGGTCTCTGACTTGGGCGTCTCTTCATTCACTTATTCATCACGGCCGTGATGGTCATCACGGCCAGGCCGTGATCGTTTCTGACTTTTCCAACTAGCAGGTCACGGCCGTGATAGCCATCACGGCCAGGCCGTGACAGCTTCTGACTTTTGGCTCAATCTTTCTTCAGCTACTGCTCCCTCACGGCCGTGAGGGCCATCACGGCCAGGCCGTGATACTCTCTGTTTGGCTCATAACCTTCACTTTTCAAGCTCTTTTTCAGCCAAGCACCCCCAAGGCTCATTTCTGGGCATTTTTCCATTAAATCCTGCAAAACAACACCAGAAACCACCTCATCCGTTCCAAAGGAAAAACTATACAAAATCAACACTAAATTGGCCTAACTATATGCAAATGCATGCCGAAATGTACATGAAAAATGAGGTAAAATCACACTCATCAAATCACCCCAAGCTTAAGACTTTGCTTGTCCTCAAGCAAAAACTAAGGCCAGAAGAGATAAACAGTCAAAGCATGGATAGTGAACCAAGAACCCGAGTAAAATGATCCAAGCAATAGGCAATTCAAACAATTCAGCAAGAGACAATCAATTCAAGTCCAATTAGGGGCTTAAGTTTCCTAGACTCACATTCTCACTGATTCGGGCACTCTTGCTCACTTGAAGCTCACCCCAAGCTTGTTTACTTGCTTGGCTCTCTTTCTTGCCTCACTCACTCAAATGTTCAAGTATATATAACAATTCGCTCCATTTTCCTCAAGGAATGATTCCTACCATATGCTTGACTATCAACCAAATCTCCACTTTATTTATGAAAAACACTTAAGAATCAAGAGGTCTTTCATTTGGTTGTAACGTGGCCATAGGATTAATCTTTAGGTGGGGATAACAAGAAAGGGATATTTCAAAAGGCTAAACCAAGTATCAAACATTTCAACACAAGAAACCTTCTAAAATACCTTCTTGGGTTTTCAATACATTTTTCCACCCTTCTTTTCTTTCTTTTTCTTTTTATTATTTTTTTGTCATCCCCTTCTCTATTTATTTTCCTTTTCTTTTTTTCTTTTTTTTCTTTTTTTTTTTTCTTTTTATTTGGAGAAGGGGAGAATTTTTTTTTTTTTGATTCTTATCCCAAACTCTCAACTACCTTTTTCACCCTTTTTGTGATACTTTAGAAGGTCCCTTATCAAGTATATGTATCAAAATTTTTCAGGGTACCAAGAAAAGCATTTTATTCATTTTGGCTCAAAATTGGGCAACTAAGGGTAGCATTTACACATTCAAAGCTCAGAAGGCCAGAAAAATACCTATTGCCTCAATCATTTTCAAAAATGTTTTCAAAAAATTTTAAGCTTTAAAATGGTTTTAAGTCAAGTTCTAGAGAAAACAAACCAAGAGGAATAACACTCAACACAAAGAATGGGGGCAGATTTTGTGAGTACCCCCTAATGGCTCAAAAGCTCACATTTATCAGTTCAAGAACCAGTGAGAAACACAAGTCTAAAGAAACATATGCTAATCATCAACTATCCAAAATCATCTCAAGCATAGTCATTTGCAGCCATATCACAAGAATAAACAGAATTGGGTTCAAAATCCACTATCACAATTTAATTAGCATTTAGTTCTCACAATCATAAGCTCAATCTAAGCAGGGGCAATCAATTCATGTGATCATGCAAGACTAAACCTATATGAATGCAATATTTGCAATGCAAGATATGAACATATGCAAAATACCCCTACCCCAAGCTTAAAGATTTACATTGTCCCCAATGTAAACAATCAAGTTGGAGAGGAGAGAAAAATAAAATAGAGCAAAAAAAAAAAAAAAAAAAATTTGAACGGCTTACCGAGGCGGTAGCGGGTGTTGGCTCACATGCTTGTTAGCTTTGTTTCTCCCTGCTCTTTTTCTCCTTCCTTTATTCAACATCTGAAGACACTTAACAAAAATTATTAACAAACCTCTTGAGCTTCTCAAATTATTCAAGAGGTTGAAAATCAAAAACAAAAACTAACTAAAGAGAAGGGTTAAGAAAAGTTGGGTTGCCTCCCAATAAGCGCTTCTTTAACGTCACTAGCTTGACTTATTAAAAAGCATCTACCTGGATCCTCCTCCCGGATCAAATGGAAATTGAAGTGGTGATTGCAACAGTAAAATCACTGTATCCTCAATTCCACCCAACCATTGGGTGGAAACACCATTGACCTTTTCAACTAAAATAATGCACTTACTTCCTAGCGGGTCAAATGGCATTTGCACCAGGAAGTTTGAAAAACATGGGGAAGGGACTAGTTTACCAATGTCCACACATGCATGCAAGCCGACATATTTGTCCAATGCAGAAAAATCAAACCGCTTTCAGCAAGCATGGTGGAATCCCCTACCACTTCGTCTTCATCTTGAACTATCCCCCAAACCAGATTTTCCTCAAATTGGGCTTCAGGTGACTTTTGTACTAACTGTTTGCAAATCTCCTCAACTTGCGTTTTGAAGTTCTCACACATGCTTCGATCATCATCACGGTTGGCTCTTGCCTTGGCCTCGGAGGTGGATAGCTCTTGGGAATACTTGTTCTAGAGCAGCTTTCAACGGTGTTTGCTCCTTCCATTCCCATTCCTCCTCATGCTTCATTATCACACTATAAGCTTGTGCATGAGGGCGGTGGCGTCCCCGAGCCCGTAGTCTCCCAAGACTACATTGGGCCCAAAGTGGTATTTTGTAACACCGTCCAAGGTGGGAAAGTAATAAGTCTCCATGATTTTCAGTCCACCTTGCACAAACAAAACTCAAAACAAAAGATCAAATATATACAGAAAAATAAAAAAATAAAAATGTCTAAATTAGTTGCCTCCTTTGTTACTAATGATATTGGCAAAACCAATCCCCGGCAACGGCGCCAAAAACTTGATGCGTGAATTTTAAAGATATATAATTGAAGGCAAGTGCACCTCGTCGCAATCAAGTAATACGGTGGTGAGACCGGTTATCGTATCCACAGGGATTGGATGTCAATTACCAATTCGCAAATTCAACAACTATTTAGACTAATCTAAGGTGTGAGGGATTAAAACAGAAAATAAAGAAACAAAATATTTTTGTCTTTTTGGAATTATGTCAAACACTTGGAAGGCAAACAGAGATATGGCTAAGATTGTTAGGGTTAGACTACACTAATCCTCCCTTAATTGCAATGAATTGGTAATCAACACAAGTCCTAATTCAATTATGCCAATCAAGCCTTTTCTAAAGTACTCAAGCCTAATGTCTTAGGTGCATTGAGCCTAAAACCCCAAATTAAACCCTAATGTCTTAGGTGGAATAATTTGAGATTTTGCATTAAGTTAAGACTTATGAGATTGCAAGCAGCCAACACCTATGTCTAGATTCTTGACCTACTTGGCATATGATTCATGAGCATGCCTTAATACCAACCTTCCAGTCATCTATCAAAGCAACAAATCATTCCTATGGGTAGCTAATCCAAGGAAAACATTAAACACAGAATCACATACTCATATGAAATAGAAACTTGTATTAAAATACCAAATCAATTACAACCAGTTCAGAAAAGTTACATCTAACCCCAACAATGGGGATTTAACTACTCATGATAAGGAAATACAAAAAGGAAAAAAGAGAAGGGATGAAGAACACTCATAGACAAGCTTCCTCCAATCTTCTCTCCATCCAAGAGCAGAGAAAATGCCCCCCCTTTTTGGGTAGAAACCCTCTCCAGCCACCAGCCTCAGCCTGCCTCCAAGTGCAGCTTATTTTTAGGTCAAAAGTTCCTTATTTTCTGTTCAGTGCAGGTTCATTTATAGGTCCGTCGCCCGTCACGGCCGTGACAGCCATCACGGCCAGGCCGTGATGGTCTCTGACTTGGGCGTCTCTTCATTCACTTATTCATCACGGCCGTGATGGTCATCACGGCCAGGCCGTGATCGTTTCTGACTTTTCCAACTAGCAGGTCACGGCCGTGATAGCCATCACGGCCCGGCCGTGACAGCGACCCGACTTTTGGCTCAATCTTTCTTCACTCATCGCTCCCTCACGGCCGTGAGGGCCATCACGGCCAGGCCGTGATACTCTCTGTTTGGCTCATAACCTTCACTTTTCAAGCTCTTTTTCAGCCAAGCACCCCCAAGGCTCATTTCTGGGCATTTTTCCATTAAATCCTGCAAAACAACACACAGAAACCACCTCATCCGTTCCAAAGGAAAAACTATACAAAATCAACACTAAATTGGCCTAACTATATGCAAATGCATGCCGAAATGTACATGAAAAATGAGGTAAAATCACACTCATCACCAATGACACCTTAATTCCATTCTTTTCCAATGTTCTATTTATCCCCAATAATCCTCCAATAGCAGTTGTGTCAATTGATGTCACTCCTGACAAATCGAGTTATGATGTACTCAACAACATCTCCACTCATGTCTTTGCTCACTTCTAATATACCTCATAATCCTTTCTTTGACATAGATAGAATTTTGCAAAGTAAATGGGAGAACCAAGTTGTATAATTAGAGCTCCTGGGATTTTTGAAGCACTATATTGCTCAACATCTCGATATAAACCCAAGTCATTTAACTTTCCAAGCTCGCATGCCGCTGGTCTAGCCATATATAAGAGTGCTCTAAGCACACCGAGTCCAACAGACATCAAGAGGCCAACATCCATGCTTACAAAGGCGACTCCAAGGAAGGCAGCCATGCAGATAAGAAAATCAAATTTGTCAACTTTAAAGAGATGGATAGCTTGGGGCCGAGGTATCTTCGTGCGCGGCCTGTCATGGAAAGGGGCCGAGTAGTTATCCTCGGATGTCAGGTGTGCTGACATGTCCTCGGCTTCGGAGGAGTTTGGGCCAATGCCCATTCGTGGGGGTAAGCTCGGTTGGCCCAGTGTATAGACGAGTCCTCGGTCTTACATTCTCGACCAGTACACACAAGCCCCCCGAGCTCCGAGCTTGAATAAGCGAAGGAGCTGATAAGTACGAAACCGAGCTTATTCTTCAGCCACACAAACTTTGTTCTTTCTTGATATACGTATTTGATTTGATTTCAATAATTTCGCGGCTCAAACTTGGCCTTTAAAAATTGAACTGGCTCGAACTCGGCCATCAGGCTCAGACTTGGCCTTTAGAGATTTGGCTCGAACTCGGCCATGAGGCTCAAACTTGGCCTTAGAAATTTGATTGGCTCAAACTCGGCCATCAGGCTCAAACTTGGCCTTAGAAATTTGATTGGCTCGAACTCGGCCATCAGGCTCAAACTTGGCCTTTAGAGATTTGGCTCTAACTCGGCCATTAGGCTCAAACTTGGCCTTAGAAATTTGATTGGCTCGAACTCGGCCATCAGGCTCAAACTTGGCCTTTAGAAATTTGACTGGCTCGAACTCGGCCATTGGCTCGTACTCGGCCACCAGGCTCAAACTTGGCCTTTAGAATGTAATTGGCTCGAACTCAGCCATTGGCTCGTACTCGGCCACCAGGCTCAAACTTGGCCTTTAGAATGTAATTGGCTCGAACTAGGCCATTGGCTCGTACTCGGCCACCAAGCTCAAACTTGGCCTTTAGAATGTAATTGGCTCGAACTCGGCCATCAGGCTCAAACTTGGCCTTTAGAGATTTGGCTCGAACTCGGTCATTAGGCTCAAACTTGGCCTTAGAAATTTGATTGGCTCGAACTCGGCCATCAGGCTCAAACTTGGCCTTTAGAAATTTGACTGGCTCGAACTCGGCCATTGGCTCGTACTCGGCCACCAGGCTCAAACTTGGCCTTTAGAATGTAATTGGCCATTGGCTCGTACTCGGCCACCAGGCTCAAACTTGGCCTTTAGAATGTAATTGGCTCGAACTCGGCCATTGGCTCGTACTCGGCCACCAGACTCAAACTTGGCCTTTAGAATGTAATTGGCTCGAACTCGGCCATTAGGCTCAAACTTGGCCTTTAGAATGTAATTGGCTCGAACTCGGCCATTAGGCTCAAACTTGGCCTTTAGAATGTAATTGGCTCGGACTCGGCCATTGGCTCGTACTCGGCCACCAGGCTCAAACTTGGCCTTTAGAATGTAATCGGCTCGAACTCGGCCGTTGGCTCGTACTCGGCCACCAGGCTCAAACTTGGCCTTTAGAATGTAATCGGCTCGAACTCGGCCGTTGGCTCGTACTCGGCCACCAGGCTCAAACTTGGCCTTTAGAGATTTGGCTCGAACTCGGCCATCAGGCTCAGACTTGGCCTTTGAACTTTAATTGGCTCGTACTCGGCCTTGAAGAATCAATCTTTGCGAGACACCAGATTGAGCCTAAACTCGGCTTCGCTCTGCCTCATTGAGTATGTCGGCATGCTTCAAAAAATTAATCAACAAGATCAAATGACACATGCTATATGACAACTGCTCCCTAGCATGGAAGCAAAGTGAAAATATGTAATTAAAGAGATGGAGTGAACGGGAAACTTCCCTCAAAGTGACCTCAGATGCTTGATACACCCTTTGGAATTCTCCACATTGTGAATGTGCATATAATAACTTGATACCATTCTCCTTTAACACATTGCCACTGCTCTTTGTTTTTATGATAGGATTATCTTCGATCTATTTGAGAGTCGCCATTTAACCTTGGCACATTTAAATCATGGGCTGATGATTTTCACCAAGGAACACGCAGATTATTCCAACACCTGAACCTGTGTGCTAAACTCAACCATAATATAGTGTTTAGCTGAAGATAATAATAAACCAAAATAATGACATTATGCTCGTTAAACCAGATCGTTAAATTAGGTGTAGAATAGTTTGGAGAGCATGTCAGATTGTTCTGATGGAGAGTTGTGCACGTGTCAACCCTTTTTGCCTTTGTTTGCATTGTTGAAGCTTAATGAGCCCAGTGCTAAGCACTAACTGCAATCGTCCTCTACTTAATAGGTTCCCCACCTACTCGTTAACTCAAAAACACTGTTTACAAATAGCAATGAACAAGAGGACAACATAAAAAGAGAAACCGCATTTAGATTTCCTCCGACATACATGGTTGTCTGTCACCTCGTATAGCATTACTAGGAGGGGATACACATCATACTCATCCATCTGGACTCCCTTATCACGACCATCATCCCTTCTTTCTCTTTCCAAGTACTCACCACACGGTCCCCAAAGTTCACCAACAATAAGGCTTGTGAGTACCGTATTACTCCTGCCTTTCACCAAACTTATCGGGAAGTCTTCAACACTCCCAGGATCTCGACCACGGAGACCCAAACTCGGAAACTCGGCATAAAACTCGCCGGTCAATCTTCAACGCTTCCCAGAGACTTGGCTATTACAGCCCCAACGAACTCAGCCTCGGCTTCTCCATGTCCACCCCGAAGAAGAAACCTCGGGTTTTATAGGTTGTCTGTGTTTCTCAGTTCATGCTTCAGTTAGAAAATATCCAGCGAAAATTATGGAACGTTGAAAAAGGCTTCTCTACGTTAAGGTTGTGATAAAGTCCTTCTCTCCTCGTTTACGCTCATTATACAAATCCGAGTCAACGTCAACTCCTGCATGCAAAATAGAATTCGTTGCATGAAGAGTCATAAACCTGTGGGGCCCTTCCATATCTGCTGCCGCATGAGTATAGGAAATAACAGCCTTTCCTTTATCAATGATATCCCTATTTCCTCGCATAGCATCTTCCAGATTGCATGAGCCATGCATAACAGCATTAACTGAATTTTTTTAAAAAAATTCAAATTAGCTCCCATATCTGAATCCCGTACATCACTCCTAACGCCAGCTGCAAAATCCCGAGAATCATGCTGTGGCATATCGTCTCCATAACTGCTCCGACCCGTAGTCGCCGATGGTTTCGCACCACTGGCTGGTTGAGATCTATCTCCCCACAAAAACCAGCAAAACGACCCCTTTTCACCTGTAAAGTATGTTCATCCACCTTTATTGGCCTTAGATTTGCATTTACTTGCACCTGAAACCGGCTCACATATCCCTAAAGAAACGGGATTGATTTCCACTCCTGGGAGCATAACGGATTTTCCTTTATCCCTATTGATGGCAATAGTAGCATTTCCTGAATTTGTGGTTTCTCTCTCCCCACCATTATTAGTTGCATGAGATCCGGGATTTTGATTGGGTAAATCGCTAAAATCATGCAGGTTTGAATTTCTCCCTTCCTCCCTTAACCATCTGTTCTGCCACCGCCGCCAGTCAACCGCCTTGGTTCCGCTCGCTCGAAGCACAACACTCCACCCCCTCACTCCATCATCAACTGCAACAACAAAGAGGTCCTCACACTTACATTCTGTGTGACCCAAACAATCACAAAAGAAGCAAAAAGTTCCATGTTTTTCATATCTAAACTGCGCCATACACCATTCTCCACCAACCACCCTCACCTTTCTCTCATTCTTGAGAGGCAACCGGACATCAATCTTGACCTGAATGCTCATACAGTTATGCCAGATGCTCGAATTATTGGTAGAGTCGTGCTCCACAAATTCACCAATAAGGTTTCCCAACAATTTTCCCACCAACTTAGTCATGAACCCAACTGGAAGGTTAAAAACTTGGACCAGAACTCGGCGTGATACAGAGGGATGTTTTGGAGGGGAACCCCAACCTGCATACGCCCTAGAACAATAAGGTGATTATCAAAAGTCCACGGTCCTCCCTTAACAGCCGCTTCCATCCTTATAGTTGGAAAAGGAAGAGGTTTGAAGGGGTTTCCTTGATCACCATTTTCTTTACTGGCCTCCATAGATCCGCCATCCTAATCTTCATAGCCGCCACCCTAACTGGTCTATCTGTGAGAAACCGCCCCACAAGACAGAGCCCTACATTCACCGTGCCTCTGAATCCCATCCTTCTCCTCCTCCTCTAGGTTGGAGACTGATTCCTTCCTCATCATCATCGGTCAGTGAAAGAGTATCTAGCTGCACATCCACCATTATTGTGCAAGAAAAGAAACCTCAGACTTCAAACTTCTCACAAAGAGAGATAACACAAAACCATCTCACCATGGTTTGTGGTATGGGAAAGTTTTGCTTCGTTTCCCACAGACGGCGCCAAATGTTCCTGCCAAGATCCGTTTTGTCAGAATCTCGCCATAGAACGTGAAACCAAGGGGGTTATTTTATGATTTGGGTTTGACAGAATTCAGTGATTCCGGTCCTACGTATCCCAGTGGGAATCAAAGCCAGACGTAGTTCTAGGTTCATCCCTTGGCGGGGCGGTGATCTCGATCCCTTAATTTTGTATCGGACGAGTACTAGGGAGCAAGGACTATTTGATAGTCTCTTGGTCGACGCTAGTTCCTCTAACACGCTTAAGGGAGAGTCACCGGTGTTCAGTAAAAAAGTGTCCTCTTCTTATGAGGGGTACTGTCCCTTTTATAATTTCTGGACTGGGCCGGGTACTTGGGCTCGGTGGCCGGGTTAATAACCTCTGCCAGTACACTTTGCATTGCAATTTTTTACTTTTCATAAATCTGTTTTTATGTTAAGAGTGAAAAAATGAGAATTTTTTTTGTTCTTTAATTTCTTATCCGTACTTTACATAAATACCTGACTTCTATTACACCAAAAATAATTTTACTTGACTTTAAGCAAACATTATATAAGAGTTGCCTTGGCTAGAGTTTACTCTCCTTAGCATAAATCACTAACGATAGTAATTAATAAGGTTCAGCATAATTGGTAGATAATTAAGCTCTTTAAACATATTGTTAGGAGTTTGATTTTTATCACACGTATAAAAAACACTTTATTGAAAGAGCAAAATACACTTTGATAATCTCTATCTCAAAACTGATTAGTATATGGAGTTGAGAATATCCTTAATGCACATAAAATAATCACTAATGATGCTTACTAAAGATATCTTTGTAAAAATATGTCAACTTAGTTAAACATACATTAAGATTTTAAATTAAAATATAGTCTGAATAAGTTTTGGGTCAGATTATTAGTTTTCTTATGTGTATGGTCTTCGGATGAGATTATTTTTTTTATTTTTTTTTATGAGGGATGAGACTCATCTTAAACAAGTTTGAGTGTAAAGTTAACAGATAATGATATATTTATT
>JAUPTC010000323.1:0-58393 GCA_030762895.1 Sophora flavescens
AAAATATTTTAAATAATATGATTAAGAGAAAAGCATTTTCATATTTTCATTCAATTTAATTCTTAGAGTTGAAATAAATCAGTTTGACTCTAATTGAGATTAAATTTGGACTCGAGTATTTTCTTAGTTGACCAGCTTCAACTATTAACATTACTCTAATTTGAATTTAAATCATATATTTATCAAATCTTTAATTTTAGATTCCAAAAGTAAAAACATGTTTTATTTTAGGCTTAATATTCATCACTCATTTTGTACCTATCACTAAATAATTAGTTTAAACTCAACTTTCTCTCTCTTCTCTCTCTCTCTCACTCGACGCCCCCTCCCCTCACTTTCTTTTCTTTTCTCCGCTTCTTCCTTTCCCACCCATCTTTCGGTATTTTTTCTCCCCATCTCCATCTTCTTCCTCCCATTCCAACTAGATCACGCCACCACCTCAGCCCACTCAAGGATCGCATTGCAAAACCGCTACTGGCAGCGCCACGACCGGGACTCAACATGGAGGAAACGCTCATCACCGCGTTCAGTCGCCCAACTCCATCGCTACACACCGCCTCCATCGCGTGGTGAGTTTGGCCACCATTTATGGTGGTTTTACACCTTTCTTTGTTATTTTAAACTTCTTCTCTTCCTCCCCTCAAAGCTTACCCTTCATTTTGGTTCACGGGTGTCAGAACCATCGGCCGTGGCCGAACTCCCCATGACGCCGCCACTCAGACGCAGCAAAATGGCAATTACAGCTTTTCCCTCTTCCACCTTGGGGTGAGTCAAAAACTCCTCTTGTGGTCTCTGGGACATTCAACCCTCTCTAAATTTATTTTTTGGAACCCTAACCTTTGATTGGGGATTCTTAATCTAAAAATTAAACCTTGTTTTATGAAATTCGACTCGTGAATTGTTGTTTCCCTAAACCACTTCATTATTCTTTAGTTAAAATGAGTTTTCCCAAATTGTATTTATAGGAGCCCTAAACCCAAATTTATTTTATTTGAATTTCAATATGTTTTTGTGAAATTAATTATGATTTAGTGCAATTAGACTTTAATTGATGATTCCCAAGTTCTTTTTCATGATCCTTTAATCAAAGCAAAGTTTTCAAAGAGTATGGTGAAGTCAAGCTCCAAACGTGATTTTCTTTGAAAATAACCTTTGTTTGATATAAGGTTAAGTGTTTAGACCAAATTAGAATGTGTGTTTGATCATGTAATTGATTTCTCTGATTTCTGGTTGTCAGGCGCTATCGATTCCTCTCTCGAGACGTCAATACCTACTATGCTTGCTTAATGGAGTAGATATGTGATCTAACGGAGCATTAAGACAATGATCCTTACTTGTCTTCAAAGGCGGAGCTACCCGGTGATTTTCTCAAATAACCATTTACTTTTAATGTGGTTTGTATGATTTATATGTGGTTGTGGTTATCTGCTTATGTTGTTTACGCTGTGTCGTTTTATCCTACTTCCTGTTTGGATCTATTTTTAATTTATTTGACTATCCGTAGTTGTATATTATATTGCTATGATGCATGATCTTCCTGTGATATAATTTCGATAATTGTTGTTGAAAGTTGTCATAGAGTTGTTGTTTGAGAAGCCTGGATAAGTGGCTCAAAGGCACAAACCGATTAATCGTATAAAAGCTAGAATAAGTTGTGAAAAGATTATGTTCAATGTTTATGGGAAATGTCAGAAGATAACAGTGTGGAAAATATTATTTTTGGAAAAGTAATGAGTTTTGAGAAATATCATTATTTTAATGATTCCTTAGTGTAAAAGTAATTTACGAATCACAATAGGAGTGAAACCAGTTAAAATATTTTTGCACGCTAATTTTACAGTAAAGAAATTCGCAATATTATAAAATATTACTTTATGAAATTAATTGTTAAAAATAAGTTATCATGATTTTAGAAAATTGTTTAAGTAGAAAAGATAAATTTTTTGGCTTAAAGGCTTTAAAAGTGATAATTGACTTGACAATTGGAAAGTAGACTTAGGCATTTTAAACCTACAGATATTTTAAGTAAAGTTAAAACCCACGACTACCAGGAAAACTAAGCTTATATTTAAAGATTTTATTGAAGAATTTCCAATTTTAAAAGATTTCCCTGAAATTAATTCAACCTATTGAAGTTTGTTGAACTTAGCAACCGACGCTTCTGGATACTAAGGTTCTCATGGTTGTTATGGACTGGGGTCCTTTGTTCTTTAGGTCCCGTACCAGACACGTGGTGTATACTGTATTTAAACATTGAAGATGTTTCTAGCACCAATGAACCTAAGACTGGTACACTTGTCGAGAGAGTCGTGATTAAGCACTTAACGGAGGTCCTCGGTAGGTGTAATGAAAGTTTTAAAGGTGTTTTAAAACTATGTGAGTCTGAAACTATTTTGAGCTTCTAACAAAGAAAGATTGAACACAAAGAAAAGAACGAAAACAAAAGTGTTTTGCATGCATTTAAATGGACGTGTCTGCAGTTCCGATGTATTAATTACCAAATGGCCGTAATTCTTACCATGTTTTTCCCTACATGCCTAGTGAGGACATTCAGACCCCATCTTCATAGTATTGGTTCCCGAGTGGACAAGATGTGCAAATGTGTTTAGCTTTCAGGCCCTGTGGACGGGAAGAGGCTGCGTGCCTAGTGGCTGCGCTGCCAGTTAGCGAGGCACGGAGCCCATCAACACATTATGTGTTGGGATATCTCATGAGATTAGGACGAAATTAGATGATGAATACTGAAATGTCATGCATAATTTTAAATCGATGATGTTCTGGGGTGTTGAACCATCGATAAACTATTTTCTATGAATGCTCATGTTTGCAAATGCTTATGTTATTATGAACATGAAATGTGCACGTGCCTTCTTTTTGTGTTGCGCATTTAGTTATTGTGTTAAATCCATATATCGTCTCACCCTTTCAAATATATCAAGTTTCTCCTAGTTCGCCATCGTACTGGTACTTTTGCATATGGTGCAGGGAGTCTTCCTAGTCCCCTCCAAAGACTGGATTTGGTTGTTCGATGAAGTATTTGACCTGGAATGATCACGTGAGTTTTCCTCGTGAATAACTTTTAGACTACTACTTTATGGTCGAGACTTAGATTATTTTGATAGTAGGTACTTAGTATAGCTCGTAAAGCCTTTATTTTAAAAACTAATGTTTATGGCTCCTAGAGATGTCTCTTCTGAATGAAAACTTAAACTTTTCTTTTTGGTCACGAATAGCTAATTGATATAACATCTTTAGCATATTAATGCTTTTGGTCATATTGTGTAACTAGAATTCTGGAATGAAATGTAATTATTTTAGGTGTGTTCTTTTTACCTGATGTCCGACCACAGAGGGTGACTCTCTCGAAATTTTCGTAAAAAATACTAGCTTTTATTCAAGTATATTCTTTAAATTAAATAGGCTTGCAAAGCATGATAGTAAGTCCGTAGCCGATCAAGGCTTAGGTGTGAGTCGTGACAAAATTTTTATACCCATTTCTCTAAACTTATGTACTTAAATAAAATATTTTCCTAAAGCAACCATCAAATTATCTTAATTTAAATTCGCATTGTCACGTAAGTAATGCTCAAGGGGGTGTTACGCTTTATCACCGATGCCCCGAGTATAGACAAAAGCAGTAATGGGTTATGGTCTGATGCCTTTATGCCACGGGATGGCACTGAGTTCGATCAACTCACCACGTGTTGGGATATCTCACGAGATTAGGTAATAAGTTAGACGACAAACATGAAGTGCTCATGCATAGTTTTTCAAACGATGATGTGCCGGGGTGTTAAACCCATCGATAAACTATTTGCTTATGAACGCTTTTTGAAAAATGTATGTGTTTGACGTGGTGTCTAACATGTAGTTGTTGAGTAAAATCCATA
Organism: Sophora flavescens; assembly: GCA_030762895.1. Lineage (NCBI taxonomy): Eukaryota > Viridiplantae > Streptophyta > Magnoliopsida > Fabales > Fabaceae > Sophora > Sophora flavescens. The sequence goes on from JAUPTC010000323.1 coordinate 3,891, forward strand.
TATTGTTTCTACTCTTGCATGTTCTATTTGGGTTTCTTTACTTTGCATATATCTTACATATGAGATTAGAGGACCTGATATGCCTTCCGCACACTCGGGAGGCTTCCCCATCACGCTTGATCGAGCCCGCTGGTGGTGCGTGAGATAAACCTTGGGGCACTCGAAGACCACCTATCACGGCCCTAGTAGAGAGGTTGTGGCACGGGAGGCGGTGACCGCAAAGCAAAGGACGACATGTCAGGAGACCCGGCTGAGGTATCTCTACCTCCCAGACGGCCATACTTACATGACTTGGTCGAGCACCGGTTACTTGATTTGCCACCTTAGCCATCCGCTTCAGCATATAGCAGACCAATAATACCTCCTCGCTGAGGCAGTTTTGGATGAGGTCAGGAGGACCCTGATGAGTACTTTGAGGACGATCTGAATTTCACCTCCTAGCTGATGATGATGATTCTTCCGACAGTACAGGAGAGGTATCTTCACTGATACATCTCTAGGTGGTGTTGATCATCATGATCTCCCAATGGTTTTCATTACCACTCCCATAGGTATTCTGGGCACGAATCTTGTCGCTTTGATCTGCTAACGAGAGCCAGTGAGTTTTGGTATGGTTCTGGACTACTACTTATATGTATATGTCTTTCTTTTCTTTACTTAGGTCGATGGAGAATAGCCTATACTTACGAAGGCTCTTTTCATATCTCCTATTAGAGGTAGTAGGTGTATTTAAAATATGAAGATATATACATAGATATACATATATGTTTGTCTACGTTTACGATGGTTCGAGGTTTTCGAAAGAAAAAATCAGCACTATTTTCAGAAGAGAGATTTACCTAAAGTATATTTTCCGAAAGCAACAGAATAATTCAATTCCACTTTTGGGTAACTCATGTGACGACCCTAGACGGTGTCGATTTGCGGGTATCGAGTCACTCGGTCTTTCGAATGTCGGGAAATCAGTCCGTTATATGCTGTTGTGTGATCTCTGACTTAGATTGCTTTAATTACTTCTTAGAGAACGGGTGGAACGCAGAAAGTTTACGCTTCCGCTTCAGTTTTGGTTTAACCGATCGTGGACTTGTAGGTCGCTTGTAACCAAAGCTGTTGAACCAGATGCCGACGTGACGTGGGAAGAAAGCCGAGGTGGTCGTCATTACGGTGTAAATAACATGAATGAGGAGTACGAAGGACGAGTGGGATTATGAATCAGCAAGGAAAATGTGGCAGCGGCACTGCAAATCAAACGGCAGCTATGAATGCCAGTAACCGAAGCCGAAGAGTGCAAGGCTTGATGGCTCAAGTCAAACCCAGCTGGTCTAGATGTTGATCATGAGAGGCTGATTTGTGGATCTGCGAGTTGGAGAAAATCTCTAGTTGGGTCACGCCATGGGTTAGGGTCACTTATGCCGTTTTCTACTAGTAGGAGATGCATAGAGCAGGAAAGGTGCCAAAGCACTGCTAGAGGGTCGACTACGGGAGACATTACTTGAACGCTTTCAACGCAGTCATGGACAAATATTTTCTGAGAGCATAAGGATCGAGAAAGCAACAAATACTTGGGGTTACAACAGAGAGAGATGTCCGTAGAGAGTAAATCGCAAGTTTTAATTGCTTGCCAAATACTTCCGCTTTTCAAGCTCAACGAATGAAAGTCGAAGTGGAAAGGTTTCACAGACTACATCAGACAAGGAGTCCGCTTTACCTCCGCAACTTCATAATTTCCAAAGCGAAGTGGAAATGAGTCAAAGATCGAGCAAATGAGGAAAGGAGGGATAATAAGGGGAGGGTAGGGACCTCTCATTTCGAAAGAACTGCACTCAGAACCGAAGGAAACAAAATCGAAGCAAACCTTATTTTCGTCCACAAGGAAATAATCGAAACCGACAACAATACCGTCAATTTGCGTATCAGGGTAATTGGAGGCCAAAGGAATCATAATCAAGGCCATATTAGGAGAGATGCTTTAACTCGGTGGAGAGACACGACACATGCTAGATACTTTCTCACGCAGGGGAGGAAATGTTTGAACTGGACTGCCAGACACACGGCAACAGATCGAATGCACCAAAAAGTGGAACCGACCCAATCACACCAGAAATAAACCGACAGCTGGGGAGAGTTTATACGACGAGTGGAGCCCAGGCTTCAAACTCCCACGACTCACAGCTGAACATGATGATAAACAGAATCTTTAATCAGACTTGATTCAAGTGCTATACATTTTTTATCTGGTCGATAGTAGAAACTGTCAACACTGCTTTTCCTTTCGTCAGATCTTATTGTTTCAACTCCTACTGCTAGCCGCTTTAGTCAACTGCTTGTTTGAATTGTCCTTTATCACTATTCAAGATAAATATTTTCATAACCTGACTGCTTTCTTAATACAGCGAGATGAAACTTTAGGCAATGGATTGGTTGTCTTCAACAATATCTTTATTGATCGCGGTCTGAAAACTCTGTTTTTCCTACGATGAGATTCTCGGATTTTAAATCGCTAATCAAGTAAACGCCTTTAAAAGAGGAGTAAAAGGATACATGCTATTATATTCCTGAGACAAGCAGAATGAAAGTTAGACTTGCAGATATACCACTCAACGAAGCCTCGAAGTTTTTCCAAGATGTACATGATTACACCGTCCTAGAGATTGAGTTCAAGGTCATCCGGTTCGTGTACCGCACCAATATCCATAGCACCACATCGAATGTCTCCACATAACCGGTGAATTAAAAGGACAACCGTGGAACTGGCGCCAGCACTATTAGACCCGCATACTGGGAGCTCCAGTTTTTTTAGTGAAAGAGAAAGACAAAACTTCTAGTTTATGCATAGATTTTCACCACCTGAATACATTGATTGATAAGAATACTCTTCCAAGGATGGGAGGACTTAATGGATCGCTTACGTGGAGCAACCATTTTCTCAAAGATAGATTTATGCCGGTCATCATCGATTCACGTGGTGACGGAGGATGTTCTTAAAACAGACTAAGAACATGTTACTACATTACCAGTACCTTGTGATGCCGCCGAGTTACAAATGCTCCAGCCATATTCATGGATTACATGAATAGATTTTTCATTCATTTGGATCATTATTCGTTTTCTGTAGATGATCTCAATTCATTCTTCCAGTAAAGAAAACACGCCGAACATCTCAGCAGGGTTCTCCAAATTTTTAAAGCGAGAAATGTATCTTTTGCCGAAACTCGAAAAGTGTGAATTTTGGTTAGACCAAGTTCAATTCTTAGACACAAATTCAAGTAAAGGAATTGTGGATCCCCGAAAGTCGAACCGCTTACAACGGAAAGCGCCTAAGACTCAGAACCAAATTCGTAGTTTATGGGTTTAGCAGATATCATGAAGATTCACTGAGGGATTTTCCAAAATTAGGACCCCTACCCAATTAACTCAAGGTCAGCGAGATGGATGAAGCATGTGAAGAAATTTTTCAGAGTTAAAACGAGGTTGACCACTTCACAGTAGATACTACCCGATCCTCATTAACCTTTGAAGTTTATTGTGATGCTTCACATCAAGGATTAGATTTGTATCGATGCAAGACCGAAAGTCGTGGGCTTATGCCTCAAGATAGCTTGAAGATTCATGAAAGGAATTATCCTACACATACCCGAGCTAGGCAGCAGTGGGTTTCGCTTTAAAAACTGGAGACAATATTCAGATGGATCACTCTCAATGTTTCCAACACCATAAAAGTTTGAAATACCTATTGATCAAAAGTAGCTGAACATGAGGCGAGGCTTTGGCTGGAATTTCCTAAGGATTACGACTTCCACCAAGATTCACCTGGAAAAGCAAACGAGTAGCAATGCTTTTAGTAGAAATCAACGACATATGGGTAATGATGTTAAAGAGCAAACAATATGGAAACAATTCCAAGATATGCATTGACCCAAAGACACTAGAAAATTGTCTTTAGGTAAGATTACTGGGCCTCAAATGGACTGATGGAGCAAATTAAAGAAAACAAAGAAAGTGATCAACATCACAAGGAAGAAAGAGAACTAGTGCGAGTGAGCGTGCCGACTTCTAAAGAAGGAAATAATGGAATATTAAGGTTTGTGTGAAAGGATTTCATGCATCAATGATGTAGAGCCTGAGAAAGTTAATTTTTGAAGAAGCCATAGCAGTGAAGTTAAGTTTGCACTCTAGAGCTACTAAGATGAATCAGATCTCAAGAAATTGTACTGCGGATGGCATAAGAAAGATGAAATTTGAGCTTGAGCTGCGTGTTTAACTTGTCAAAAGGTTAAAGTAGAACATCAAAGACCTAATGAGGAATGCTAAGAACTCAGACATTCCAGAATGGAAATGGGATGGTATCAGGATGGATTTCATGTCGCTCATGCAAAGACTCCAAAGTACACTCTAAATGGGCATTAGTTGATCGATCGACCAAGTCATCACTTTACCAACTAATACGAAATACCCACGGGAAAGACTAACCCACATATACATCGATGAAATCATGAGAGTAATGGAGACTCTTTCGAGTATCATCTCAGATCGATCCAGATTTACGCTCAAGATTTTGGCAAAGTCTGCAATATTCGCTGGGGGAACGAACCTCAGACAAGTCTCATGATCATCCTCAAACCAGATGGACAACCTGAGATGACTATTCATGGCTAAGATTTATTGAGAGCATGTGCTAGAAAAATGTTGAAGTTGGGATGAATATCTATCATTGATAGAATTCACTTACAATAAGGCTTTCCTTACACAGAATGGAACCCTATGAAGTCTTGGATGTCGATGGTGTAGAACGCTTATGTTGGTACCAGGATGGTGCGAGTTTACTGGTAGGACCAGATATCGTGGCAACAAATGACGGAAAAGGTGAAAATGATTCAAGAGAAAATGCGACAACCTCGGAGTTCGTGCAGTGTTATGCCGACAAGAGACGATGACCCTTGAGCTCGAGGAGGAAGAGCATGTATTTCTGAGAGTCACACCAATGACTGGGTTGGGGTGGTAATTAAATCCAAGAAACTCACTCCAAAATTCATTGGACCTTACCAAATTCTTCATTGCAGGTCCAGTAGCCCATAAAATTTCTTTACTGCTTTTCTATCCAATCTCATGATGTTTTTCATGTTTCACAATTAAGAAGTATATTCCCGATCCATCACACGTAATTGAACCCGATTTAGGACAACTAAAAGAAAACTTGTTCTTGCGAGACTTACCGCATCTAATCGCGGATCGGATGACAAAGCAGCTCGGGAGGTACACAAATCTCATTGGTCAAGATTATTTGGATGACGTGATCGAGAACAACGTGGAAGTAGAAGACAAAATGACAAGATCTTGACCCATTTACGGCACGTAATTCCGAGGACGAAATTTTTTTTAGCAGGTAGTAAGTAACACCATCTTCACCGGTTTTAAAAACAGAATACATCTAAATAGGTTTATAGGTTTATTAGAATTTTAGAAAATTATTTTAAATAAACGGAGTTTACCACTCAATTCTACTTGAATGTAGAAAGCTACATTAAAATTTAGGTCGAAGTCAAAGTAAACCCGCCCAGCAGAATCCATTGAAGATAATTATACCGCTCAAAAGACCTAATTTTAATTCATGAACAAAAGACTTAAGATTTTTATTTTATTTCCTACAATTGTGTATTTTTAGAATTATTTCATAAAAATGAAATAATATATATTTTACGGGTGAAATACGTAATCAGCGAACGACAAAGTGGATTTCGGAGTTTCCAATAGTAGATAAAGAGGTTATCTTAGAATTTTGAGATGATTCATGGGGATGAGTCACACTTTTGAGTCTAGGAAGATTCTACAAGGTTAAAGAGGCAATTTAAGGATTTTGCACTTAAGTCTTTGAACTTTTCTTAATTGGTACTTTGGTCCCCGAGTTAGTTTCTTTATGTTTTTCCAAGTGAATCGGGCCAGAATCTTTGCTCCAAAACCCATTAGAGGACCGTGGCCTTGAGTCCCAAATTCTTGTCCATGGATTAAATTTCATAAAGCCAATTGAAATCATATAAGTTTCCTAGATTATGTTTATGCCTTTAAGCATTTTGGTGGGCAAAACAATTGAATCCAAGCCCAAAACTCCATGGCCCATGCAAGCTTCCAAGGAGGAGTGGTGGCTTCCTTAACATGGATGAGCCAAGCTCATTCTTTTTCATTCCACAACTTTCTCCAATATTCTCAAAAGTTCTAAACTATTCTCAAAAGTTCCAAAGTATTCTGGCTTTTCCTAGAACATGGTGGCAAGTTGATGAAGAAGCTTCAAGATAACTCACATGATGAGTCACAATGTGAACACATTATGTTGCACATGGTCATCATTACAAACTATTAGGTATTTGCAAAATAGTCCCTATACTTTTGGAATTTTGCAAAATGGTCCCAGGGAGTTATTTGCACCTAAATACTTGAAGAAGCCACCTCCCTTTCTACTAAGTCCCCCCAAAAGGTGGCGCATCCCACACTCTCTAAAGGCATACTTTCACTTCATTATTTGTCATTCCACACTTTAAACAAAAACACCCAAAAGTTCTAAGTTCATACCATCATTTTAGGAAGCAAGTCCTTGGATCTTCACTGTCTTTGATCTTCAAGAGGTGAATCCTATTCTCTTCTTCGCTAATCAAGTCTATGTTCTTCAATAAGTTTCATGGATTCGAGTCTATTTCATCTATGTTGTCACTTTTAAGTTTTTAGGTCTAGAACTTTGAAAATTCATAACAAATTCTAAAAAAATCTCATGATGTTGAAACCACTTCCCATGTTCTTGAGTATCATGCATACCATCCAACCAAGAGCATGTAGTAATCAAAATTTCCTTCCTAATAAACTAGCTATGGCCTAACCTAGAGGACGGGTTGGGAGGAGTTTTGCTCATGTGTTGTCATGTATGATCATGTATTTCATATGACATGTATGTTCACACACTCTAATCCATGTTAATTTATTAAAATGAAAATCCTTACTCAAAAATCTCTATGATGGCCAAAACCCTAAGTGGGTGAGATTTGATGAGTTTTGTTCAAAGTTTTCATTAATGATCTGCTGATTAAGGACCATTAATCCATGACTTAATCATGATTAGAAATTTTAGTGACCCAAAACCCCTTTGAAGCCGTGACCATGCAGGCGGTTTTTGATGTTTTTAGTTTTTGATTTGTAATTATTTGATTGTAATGGTTGAAGGTTGAGTGGAGTGCGACGACACGTGACATCCTGACATCCGACGAAATTCATTAATTCACAAGAGAATCTAATAGGCAAGAGGGAAATACCGAGGGATATATCCGATGGCCATATGATATCCCGTGTTTGTTTGTAATTATTTGTCCGTTAGTATTTATTTAAGTTGTTTGAGTTATGGTATTTGTATCTCGTGCGGGTTTACGGCATTTAATTGTTTAGTCAGAATTATATTAGGTCACGGATGCATGATCCGCCCGGGAATATCTCTATGATATTATTGTTGGTTGTTGTTTCTGAGAAGCCTGATAATGGTCGGCCCAATTAAATTAATTGGATAAAAAGCTTAAGAAGCTTCGTAAATTATATTCAATGTTTTAACGGTGAAAATATCGTATACAATATTAACAAAAATTTTTATTTGGGGAAAATAAGTAATTGTTGAAAATATCATTATTTTAATGATTTATTACTCGTGAAGAGTGAATTATGAGTCACAACGAGAGCGTAAATCGGGAAAATATTTTTGCACTACTAATTTTTACGTAAGAAATTTCGTAATATTATAAAATCTTATTTTATGAAACTAATTGTTGAAAATAAGTTAATTATGATTTTAGAAAATTGTTTAATGGAAAAAGCTGTTTTGGCTTAAAAGCTTTAAAATGATAATTGACTTAAATTTGGAAAAGTGTAGACGGTAGGTATTTTGAAACGCAAGACATATTTTAAGTAAGTCTAAACCTCATGACTCACCTGTGAAAAATAAGCTTTATTATTTAAATATTTTATTGAAGAATTTCCAATTTTTAAAAGATTTTTAAAGCAAAAATTAATTCAACCGTATTGAAAGTGGTGTTGAACTTAGTAACCGAGACGCCGAGGTACTAAGGTTCTTTCTGTTATGGACTGAGGTCCTTTTGACTTGAGGGTCCTCAGACTTGGTGCTCCATCAGATACGTGGTGTATATTGTGTTTAAACATTTAAGATGTTTTCTATTACCACGAACCTATGACCGTGTACCGGCTGAGAGGTGTTGGATTGAAAGTACTTGGATTGTGAGGGGTCTCAGTTGTAAATGAAAGTTTTTAAAGATGTTAAAACTATGCTGAGTCGTAAGACATTTGAGCTTTCAGAAAGAAAGATTAAACACAAAGAAAAGGGTTACGAGCAAAAGGATTTGCGTGCATTTGCAGACGTGCTCACTGCTCTTGTGTGATTACCTTACGGCCAGGTATTTCATGCTACGATTTTCTTCTATTGTGCCTGCTGGACAATGAAACCCCATTTACGGTTTTATCACATGCCCTGAGTGTGGGACAGGCAACGGGTTATGGCCACGCGCCTTTATGCCATGGGATGGCAATTGAGCCCGATCAACTCACCACGTGTCGGGACATCTCACGAGATTAGGTACGGTTAGACGATTAATATGAAGTGTTCATGCATAGTTTTTCAAATGATGATGTTCAGGGTGTTAAACCCATTGATAAACTATTTGCTTATGAATGCTTGTGTTGATAAATGTATGTGTTTTATGTGGTGTCTACCATGTAGTTGCTCTAGGTAAATGGAAATTGGTTTTCACTCTTTTGCATGTTTTATTCGTGGTTTCTATACTGGTGCATATATTCTTACGTTTAGATTGGATGGACCTTGATATGCCTCGGGGAAAATTGAGGCTTCGATCGATCACGCTGAATCGAGCTCGCCTTGGTGGTGCCCGAGATAAACCTCCGGGCACCCGAAAGACCACCTATCATGGCCCTAGAGAGAGGTCATGGCACGTGGAGGCAGACCTGAAAGAAAGGACGCATGTTGTGGAGACCGCTGAGGTATCTCTAACTCCGATATGGCTATACTTATTGATTGGTCGAGCACGGGTCACTTGATTTGCCACCTGCCAAATCCGCTTCAGATAGAAGGACCAAATAATACCTCCCCGCTGAGGTAGTTTTGACTGAGGCCAAGGAGGACCCAGATGAGTACTTTTGAGGACGATCCTGAGTTTCACCCCCCGCCGTTGATGATGATGATTCTTCCGACAGGAGGGAGAGAGAGAGGTATCTTCATCGATACATCTGTTCAGGAGGGGGTTGATCACCATGATCTCCCCAATGGTTTTCATTAGCTTGACCTAAACTATAGGTATAGTTCCGGGCAATAATCTTGTCAGCTTTGATCCAAGCACGAGAGCCAGTGAGTTTTTGGTATGGTTCTCGACTACTGCTACTTATATGTATATGTCTTTCTTTTCTTTACTTAGGTTGATGGAGAATAGCCTATACTTATGAGGGCTCTTTGTTATTTCCTATTAGAGGTAAGTGTATTTAAAAGATTTATGCATATATATAGATATACATATACATTTGTTTATGTTTACAATGGTTCGATGTTTTAAAGGAAAAAATTCAGCACTATTTTCGTGAAAGAGACATTTACTCTAAAGTATATTTTCCAAAGTAACCAACGATCAATAATTTAATTTTCCGCTTTGGGTAACCATGTGATGACCTAGCAAGGCGGTGTCGCGCCACTTCGATATGCCGAGATACAGAATCCCCGCCATTTTGAACTTTCTTGCATAATATAGAGAACATCTTGAATGACTCATCCTTGTGGGTTAAGAAGAGTACCCATGTATATCTAGAATAATCATCGACTAAGACAAAACCGTATTTCTTCCCGCCTTACTAGCAACACTAACTGGACCAAACAGATCCATATGCAACAACAGTAAAGGTCTAGAAGAAGATAACTGATATTTGGGTTTAAAGCTAGTTTTAACTTACTTTCCACATTGGCAAGAATCACATAAGACATCCTTTTGAAATTTATATCGTAGACCTTTCCAAGTCTTTACCTCCCAAGCTTAGTTATCTATTTCATACTTTGTATCTCCCAGATTCTTATGCCATACCCATCTTTCATCTTCTCTAGACACAAAACAGTCACATTTTTGATTAGTCAATTCACTTGGATCGATCTTCTAAAGATTTTGTTGCTCGCTTGTTGAAAAAGAGAACTTTGCCATTAGTGTCTTTGACTATGCATGCATTCTTAGTAAAGGAAACTTTATATCCATTATCATGTAATTGACTTATGCTTAGCAAATTATATCTTAATCCTTCAACTAAAAGAACGTTAGAGATAGATGGTAGAATTGATTTCCCACCGCTTTACCTATCCCGATGACCTTCCCCTTTGATTTCCACAAAAGCTAACATGTCCACCTTCTTTAGGTTGGAGGTCTAGGAACATAGACTTTTCTCATGTCATGCTTCAGAGCAGCCACGTCCAGGTACCATGATAGGTGTTTTTTTTGTCCTATTAAGGATATCTAACAGGAATAATCAAAGCTTTAGGTACCCATATTCCTTCGGGGTCTTTTTTGTTAGTTCTGAAGTTTGACAACTTCTTCTTGTGTGAATACACTTAGACGTGATATGTCCAGTTTTTACAACTTCTTTTGTAAGTAATGACCTTATCATAAAGAGTTTTAGTTTTTGTCCTAAGTCTTTGTTAGATAATTTATGATGTGTCCGGTCAATGAATCCTATACCAGCTTTATCAAGAGAGGGTCACACTTACTAATAACTTAGTTAGGTTATCTCTTCCATTGACAAAACAGGCAAGATCAGAGGTGAGCTTCCAACATTCTATTGAAGTTTGACAACTTCTTTAGATTGTAGCTGCTCAATCGTGATCTTAGCCTTAAGCTTTTCAGCTTTAAGCTTGTTGTTTTCCCCAGAGACAGTTTGTCACACTCTTGAGTCTTATGTTCATGCACTTTTAGGAGTTTCACATATTGTCTTTAAGTGTTCTAAAAGCCTTAGTTAAATAATTAGATTCCTCAATCAATCCATCATAGGCATCTTGCAAAATCTTTAAAATAAGAAATTACCTCATACTGCAAGCCAACATCCGCCATGAGACATAGATTTGCTTCTTCGCCTTCCTCGCATCTTCATCACGATGAGCTGCCATCAAGATCTTGCCAAGTTTCCATCATCCCTTTCTTTTTCTTTTTATAGAACTTTTGAAGGGTTGCTTTTGCAACGAGGACATTGAAATTTGAAATGTCTTGGCTTCTTTACATTCATAGTATACAATAGAACTTTTATCCTAACTATTGTTCTCTTTCAAGAATTTTTCTTTATTGAACTTCTTGAAAGGTTTATCCTTTCTCAAATTCTTCTTTTCCACAACTTCATCGCTTTCTAGTCAAGAATGACATTCCATCATCAATGTCCGAGTCTTCTTCAGAGATGTTCGACTTTGATCCGATTCTTCAAAGTTTAGAGGTTTTTGAAGATCCTCTCTACCTTGAGAGCAATGGTCTTTCCTTTCTTATTTGAGCCATCTTCATTCAGGTCCCGCTCATGAACTTGTAAAGTCTCCAAGAAGATCACTTATTTGAAGAGTTCTGAGATCTTTGGCTTGAGTTATTGCTGTAACCCGCAGGTCTCCACTGTTGGGTAGACTTTAGAATTTTGCCAACATTCTTAGCATTGGTGTAGATATTTCAGTTGACTTCAGATTATTGGTGATAGTTTGAAATCTTCCTATCATCCGAGCAATGCTTTCTCCTTCTTTCTATAGTAAATAACTCATACTTTTGTACAAGCATGTTTATCTTTGTTTCTTTCACTTTTTCCTTCATGAGTAACTTCTAGAGTATCCCATATTTCCTTAGAGCTTCCATACGCATGACCTTTTCAGATTCTTTCCTGATCGAGAGCACACATCAAGGAATACCTTGCTTTATGATTTAGCTCCCACTTAGTCTTTTCTATAACATTCCTCCGAGCTTTAGGTTTATCAATGCTATCACCATTCCTTGGAATGTAGGGACCACCGCAATAATATCCCATAAATCATAATTTGTTGACATGATGAACCATTGAAATCTTTCTTTCCAATAGATGTAGTTTTCACCATCAAAGTAGGAGTTCTAGCCATAGATGCTCCTTCTCCAAAGGTTGTTTCCACTTGTGCTAGCTCCACGTCATAATGTCTATTCAATAGGATCTTCCTCAACATCGTAAGTGCTCAACCTAGAGGTTAAGTTCTGGTACCAACCGAAATAAACAGTATAAAAAACACTAGAAGAGGGGGTTGAATTGTGTTTTAAATACTTTTTGGAAAATGTTGCAGCTTGACCTATAAGACACAATGGTAATCTACTTCAATTCCAATTCAATAACCAATTTTCCAATTGTGAAATTGAATCCAACATCAATCTAGAGTTGATCAATCAATAGAAGCATCGAGCATAGAAGCAAATCACTCAAATTGAATAAACTTGAATTGAAATAAAAGATTGAGGTCAATTACATCAAAAATACAATTAGAATCATCATAAACCTAACCTAAGTGATCTAGCTTTCATATTAGAAAAGGAAAAGAGAGAAGAACATGAGGGAAGAGTGTGGAAGACCCCATCAAGCTCCAATTTTTGTTCCCAAGGTTGAATCTTCAAGGAAGTGGAGAGAAGGTGATGAACCAAGGTGAGAAAATGTGAAAAGGAGTGAAAGATCCATTTCCAACAAACAAGCAAGTATTTATAGGTTCTCTACTGTAACTCCAGCACCGAGCCTTGGATCTCAAACACTGGCGCTGGCCTCTACACAAAATGGTGCTTGTTGTCTTCATGGGCGCCGGAGCTAGGCGCCGGCTCTTGCCTTTATGCCTCACGCTGGGTGCTCGCTGCACCGCCGCAACTGCTTTCTGTCCAGCCGAGCTGTGTTCTCGAGCCGAGCAAGAGACTTCAATCCTACATATTTTCAACATATTTTTAGTATATTTTCCATATAAAAGATTAAAACTATAATCAAATGAATCCAAAATTTATTCATATCAAAGTATGTATTTTCCTATCACTTTTCCTATGATTTCTAAGATTATTTACAAACTCTTTCCTAATTACACTTCCAAACTAACATATTTTGCACATTCATCAGCAACTGACTTTCCTTAGTTATGCTAAGTGGGTCTCCGCTCAAGGTTAAAAGTAAAGCGATTTACGCTTGGATGTCCTCGTGAGAAAAGTAATTTTTATCAATTCTGTTGTTTGGACTCAAAATACCATTACTGTGGTAATTACCAAAATGGATTTTCAACCCAAAATATAAATTCCATAACCGGTAGGTGAAAGCATTTATTGAAGGGTAATAGTGAAAATTACTCGTGACACCTACTCCAAGACAACAAATCTCACTATCAATTATAAAATCCAAAAGTAATAGCTACAAATTGAAGTTTCTCCTTAATCAATTTTGAAGATAAAATTGCTTCAACCAAAAGAAAGTCGAACAACCTCATATTGAGTGATAAGCCTCGGCTCATCTAGTTTTATGGCTAGTATGACCAGGGTTTTGTGCTAATTATATTTTGTTTTCGTCCAAATTAGATTAGATTGTCCTCAAGCAAGGTTTTGAGTCTCTAAAGTAGTTTTAGGTTAATTTAGCCTTTTTTGCTTTTGAGTCAAATAAAGCAGTAATGTCATCCTCGCGTTCTTGGTTCGCCTCGTCATCCCTCTGCGACTCTCTTATCGCCTCACGACCCCGAACACCGACTGCCTCGAAAATGCAAACCATTCTGTGTCGCCGCAAATCCATGTCTCGCCTCGCGATACATCAAGACCAGAAGCCATGACTCTTCCGTTCCTCGCCATGCGATCCGCATTTCGCCAACGAGAAGACCAAAACGTTGAAGACCTGTCTCATAATATTCGGCCTGAGCGAGTGTGTTCGCCTCGCGAGAAGGCGCAGTTCCCGAAAGATATAAATGGTTGTTCGGGGCAGATTAGAAGAGAACTTTTGATTCTCCACCTTTTTTTTATAGAATTTCTGGTTTTGTTTTCGCTTTGATGGAGAACCAAATTTCTTGGATTAGTCTATCAGAATCGATTTCCACCACACTCGAGGTTCTGTAATTCTGTTTTATTTGCTTTTCCCTTTTCAATACTATGCTATATATTTCTCGCTTGTTTAATTCAGAGTGTATAGTGTTGTGTTGATTTATTTCGGTGATGTTATGTTCCTATATTGAATCGCGCTTGTTTAATTCGGTGTGTCTGCTTCATGTTCGTTTAGTTCATGAGGGCTTAACCCCGCTTGTTTAATTCGGGAATAGGAACATATATCTCAGAGTAGCGCATTTCGCTTTGTTAATTGTTGCTACAACCGAAAGGGGATTAGAATCGCTTAGGGCTTGGAATTTACATGAACCGATGATAGTTGGGAAACCGAGAAGAAAGAGGGTTAATCGCCTTTAGCTTATTTGTTAATCTCTTAAACTGCTTTGTTTCTTCCTTATTTGCATTTCAATCCACCTCCCCCCCCCACACCAAAAAAAAACTGATTTTTGTGGTAAATAACAATTCGAGAGTCCTTGTGAGACGATACTCGAGTTGTCGCTTCCTAACCTACCTATTTTTATAAACCCGCCGCTTTTTGCGTGCTGCTCAAAAATTGGCGCCATGCGTGGGACTCTTGTTTGTTATTTTCGCATTTTTTTGTTTCTTTTACTTTCATTTTTGTTTTGAATTGGTCCGGCTACTAGGTCTACTTGCCCCGACTTGTGTGATTTTGATCCCCAAATTGAAAGAACACCGCACACACGCCGTAGAGCAATTTGGGCTAGCACTAGTGGTGAGTCTAATTCTGAAACTGTTTTTGATAATAATGGGTGACCAAAGGATATTAAGACAGCCTTCCCGCCTCCGATGTTAATTATAATGGCTTGTGTATTGAATATCTGGTGTCACACTCCCTTTGAATTAAAATCTGGTCTAATACATTTGTTGCCAAGGTTTAGTGGTCTTGCAGGTGAGGATCCACACAAGCATCCCAAGGAATTCCAGGTTGTCCGCTTCCACACCCTCGAGACCAGCAGGGAATAACCGAGGATCACATCAAACCGAGAGCCTTCCCCGCTTTACCAGGTGCCGCAAAGGATTGATCAGACTATCTTGAGCCAAGCTCTACACCCGGAACGATTGGAAGAAGCTTTTCTTAGAGAGATATTTTCCGCCTCTAGAGCTTCATCAATCGTGAAGGAAATACGTGGCACGCATAAGGAAATGAGTCATTGGCCGAGTATTGGGAGAGATTCAAGAAGCTGGTATCCAGCTGCCCTCAGATCGGATTTCCGAGCAACTTCTTATCTAGTATTTTTATGAGGGGTTACTACCGATGGATAGGAATATTTTGGATGTCTGCTAGTGGGGAGCACTTGTTGATAAGACTCACCGCTACCAAGCAATTAATTGAAAACATGTCACCGAATTCCCAGCAAATTTACAAACTGTGAGAAATTCTGCTGAGACAAGAGGTGTGAATGAGGTCCATAGCTCTTCTTCCAACCAGCCCTTGAGAATAGAATTGATGAGCTCACTCTTTGGTGAAGTAATTGGCAATGGATAAGGTTCAGCCGGCAAGGTTGTGTGGCATGTGCAGCTTCTCCCGAGCACCAGTATGAAGCATGCCCCATTCGGAAAGAAGGGCTGCCATCGATTTGTCTCAAGCTTATGCAGCCCATCCTCATAATCAAGGAAACAATGTATAACCGGTACAACACTCCCGACCTCTCCACAAATAGGTACCATCCCAACCGGAGGAATCATCCCAACTCGCTGTATGGGAACTTATCCCAACAACAACCGGTGGCACCACCATGTAATCCTCCTCAAGTGACCACTTCTGCACCTTCCGAACCTTCACTAGAGGACCTATTCAAGCAAATGATCGCACAAATGACCGCACAAATGGCTGCACAAAATCTCGAGCCCAGCAGCAAATTGGGACATTTGTGCCCTCGCGCATACGATCTTCAAGCAGAAGTTTGGGCCTCAAATGAACGGATGCTAGCATTCGTGCCTTGCAGACACAGATTGGACAAACTCTTGCCACATCCATAAATAACATACAAAGAAGCTCAAGGATCAAGCCAACTTCTTGCACTGCAAAGTGATGAATCCCAATGTCTCCAATCCTAATGTGAGTGCCATTTCTTTGAGATCCGAAAAGTGGTTGAGGCAACTCCTCCAAAAGATGAAGAAACCGCTGAGGTAACTCCCGAGCCTTCGTTGTTGTTGAAGCCGAGAAAGTGTACATACCCACCGATCCCCTTCCCACAAAGAGTGCAGAAAAATAAGAAGATTGGTGGGGAAGACAAGGAGAGGGAAATTTTAGATGTGTTGTAAAGGTGGTGGTGAATATTCCCCTTCGGATGTGATCAAGCAGTTCCTAAGTATGCTAAATTTCTCAAGGATCTATGCACCCACAAGAGGAGGTTGAAGGGTAATGAGAGAGTTAATTTGGGAAGAAATGTTTCAGCCTTGATTCAAGCCTAAGCCTGCACTTGAAAGGGTTAATGCTTTCAGCCCCCAATCAGCACTACCACGTAAGTGCAAGGATCTAGGCACTTTTACTATTCCATGCACTATAGGGGACAACAAATTTGAAAATTGCATGTTGGATTTGGGAGCCTCCATAAATGTCATGCCCACCCTTTTCAATAACCTTGATCTTGGTCCCTTGCAGGATAGGTGTCTCACTATCCAGCTTGGCCAACAGACGGTGTCGCCCACGGGAATGGTAGAAGATGTGGCTGGTACAAGTTGATGAGTTGATTTTCCCTGCCGACTTCTATATCTTGGACATGGCAGGGGAAACAAATTCCTAGTAGATCACCAATATTCCGGGCGGACTGCTCATGAAGACAAAGAAAGACAAAAATTGATGTTGATGATGGGACCATGTCCATGGAGTTTGGTGACATTGTGGCAAAGTTTAAAATCTTCGATGCTATGAAGCAGCCTTCTCGGAAGAGCACTCGCTTTCCAAATAGAGTTCCTCTTCAAATTATTGATGACACCGTGACGACTTGGTTTCTGATTTTCCATTTATTTCTCGGCTATGATGATATTTCTTCATGTACTCGATTGTACTAACACTAACCATTGTGTGGTGTGGCTTGAGATTTCGCATGTATAGCAAGGTGATGGATTTGTTAGCGCAGTTGAATGAAGAACGGCGTAAGATGAAGCAAAGACCGAGACCTCTCTACCTATTTGCCACCTTCCCCTCGTGGAACCACCAAGAGAGACCGGATTTTGCACCTGGCCAGTCCAAGGGGTCGAATCCCAATTTTATTGGGAGGACTTTGCTGAGAAAGCGGTCATCTTTGACCAAAGAGGGAGTGATGAGTCCGCCGAGATTGGGCAAGGTCACCATCATTGTCACGTGCTCACTCCTATATCAAGGCTGCAAGTTATGGGACCATGGAATGAACTCCCTCTCTTTGTCCTTATGCTACAAGCAATGGGATCCAGGCGGAAGATCCCACCTACACCGCCACTTGATCGTGGAACACCCTTTCCTTTCCCTCACCCCCGATTTTATAGTTATGTTGTTTCACTGGGGACAATGTATATTTTAAGTGTGGGGGAGGGAACCAATTGCATGATTTGTTTTTTGTTTGGTCTTGTTTTTCTTTTAGCTCTTGAATAAAAATTGTGTGAGTCTTTGGTCGGTGAGCTTGATTGATTTTGATTGATTTTGCACAGTTTGATTGCATGATTTATGTGATAATTCCACCTAGGTTTAATTTTTTTTTTTGAAAAGTGATCCCCATGTGAAAAAAAATTTGGTTCCTAAACTTTGAGATATTTTGTTGTGATTGCATGATTTATGATAAGTTTGGGGGTGATAGGGATGCACACACTAGGGATTGAATCTCGGTCAAACAATTAGCTAAAAATGTCCAGTGAGGATTTGAGCCTCCAACATGTTTTAAACTGTGTGAAATCACTTTTAAGTTGCACTTTCCTGAATTTGCTTGAATCTCTTCTTGGTTTGCATGTTTATGTGTTTGCATCAAATGATTTAGGCATTTTCTTTGTAAATAGCTACTTAGCCTAAATTGAACCCTTCCTAATGCATGTCCCCTAGTTAGCCCCTTTGAGCCTGATTAGCCCGTTAATTCTTGATAACCTTATGTTATGAGCCTAAAATCTAAAAACCATGTTAACCCGATCTTAGGATTAGGAGAGCATGGAATCTTAGAAAGAGAAAGGGTTGCAAGAAGCTAAGTTTGGGGTGGCTACAAGGATGTGACATGTCATTCTGGATTGAGAAAAAGGAAAAATAATAATAAAAGGTTGGAGCCAAAGGCATAAGAAAAAAAGAAAAAATGAAAAAAAAAAAATGAAAAAAAAAAAGTACAAAAATTTCAAAAGGATATTGAAAGAAAAAGGCTATAGTCACCCAAAGCATAAAGAAGAATGAAAAAAGGAATTTGAGTGGAATTTCAGTGTTTTGAAGTGTTTCATGCTCTCTTAGTTCCTAGGACTTAAGCCCAAGACTTTGTATATCCTACCCTTAGCTGTGCCCCATTACAACCTTAAAAGACCTTTTGATGTTGCATGCATGTTTTCTCTGTGGGAATCATTTGGAGATGAAAATCAAATTCATGGGAAGTGTTCTTGAAAGGTGAATTGAGTGAAATGTTGATAGCCTAGACAAACCGAGCGATTGATTGAAACACTAAATGCCCTTGTGAGGAAGGCGATTGTTTGAATTTGGTGATCTCCTCTGTGTGTAACTTGGATCCCTTCATTGAGATTAATGATTGCTTGAATGATGAAACTCTCAAATGTTTAGAGTAAATGCATGTGGGGATTACTTTGTTTGAAAGGGGGGAACATTGAAGAAAACTGCTTTGATGAATTGCATGACAATTGTGCAAAGTTGATTGAATCCCTTAAGCTTGCCATGTCTTGAGTCTTTTTGAGTTTTTGAGTTTTAGTTTGCTTGGGGACAAGCAAGGTTTAAGTTTGGGGTATTTTGATAAGCTTCTGGCTCATCTAGTTTTATGGCTAGTATGACCAGGGTTTTGTGCTAATTATATTTTGTTTTCACCCAAATTAGATTAGATTGTCCTAAGCAAGGTTTTAAGTCTCTAAAGTAGTTTTAGGTTAATTTATCCAGTTTTGAGTCAAATAAAGCACTTATGGCTATTTTATTGTTTTCAGGTTAACTTAGAATTTAGGGGAATAAAGAAGCAGGGGAAATTTCAATCCTGGAGGTATTCGCCTCGCGAGAGTCTTCTCGCCACGCGAACCTGAAACAAACCTGAGCAGCAGAATGTCATCCTCTCGGTTCACCCCGCGACCCTCTTATCGCCGCGACCTCGAACACCGACCGTGCTCCCGAAAATGCAAACCATTCCTGTGTCGCCTCGCTAATCCATGTCTCGCCTCGGCGACATCAAGACCGTAAGCCATGACTCTTCCGCTCTCGCCACGCGATCCGCATTTCGCCCCGCGAGAAGACCAAACGCTGAAGACTGCTCATAATATTCGCCTCGCGAGTGAGTGTTCGCCTCTGAGAAGGCACAGCTTCCCGAAAGATATAAATGGCTGTTCTGGGCAGATTAGAAGAGAACTTTTGATTCTCCACTGTTTTTTTTTTATAGAATTTCTGGTTGTGTTTCGTTTTGTTTGAGAACTAAACTTATTGGATTAGTCTACTGTAATCGATTTCCACAAAACTTGTGGTTCTGTAATTCCTGTTTTATTTGCTTTTCCCTTTTCAATACTATGCTATATAATTCTGTTTGTTTAATTCAGGAGTGTATAGTGTTGTGTTGATTTATTTCGGTGATGTTATGTTCCTATATTGAATCGCGTTTGTTTAATTCGCGTGTGTTCGCTCATGTTCGCTTAGTTCATGAGGGCTTAACCCCGCTTGTTTAATTCGGGAATAGGAACATATATATCGTAGTAGCGATTACGCTTGTTAATTGTTGCTACAACCGAAAGGGGATTAGAATCGCTTAGGGCTTGGAATTTACATGAACCGAATGATAGTTGGGAAACCGAGAATAGTAGGTTAATCGCTTTAGCTTATTTGATAATCTTTTAAACTGCTTCCGCTTTTATTGCATTGTTTTCTGTTTTGTTTCTTTATTTTATTTCATATCCAACCCCCCCCCCAAACTGATTTTGTGTTAATAACAACCCAAGAGTCCTTGTGAGACGATATCCGAGTTGTCGCTTCCTAAACTACATTTTTACAAACTGCTCGCTTTTTGGCGCGTCCGCGACCGCGCGTTCATTGAGTCCAACCCAAGTTTGACCATCCCAAACCCACGTCCAAGGCCTCTCACCGTGTTCCCAAACAGGTACTCTATGATCTACCTTTCTTTCATGAAAACAGCAACTATTCTCTTTTGTTGCTTCATGAAATGAAATTTTTCCCCTGAATCTAATGTGGATTTTGGGGGTCTTAGAGTGTTGGGTCTGTTTGTCCTTTTGGATTATTGGAAATGAGATGCTTAATAGAGCTTAAAAGCCTTTTCCAGTTTTATCATATAAAAAGTGTCATTAAAAGGAATATAATTTGTGCTTTGGAATTTCATTTGGACAAGAATGTGGTAGTTGCATATGCCCTTACCAACTCAAATATTTCATGGCGGTTAGTAAGTATGAACTCGTTCATTTGGTAGAAATTTTGGACATATTATAAAGGCAAGGATATTATCTTAGGAAAATTACACTCATCACTCTTGAGGGTTGACTTAATTATGACCGATATCCCTCTTGTTTCATAAATTACACCAATCTCCCTTGAGGTTTATATTATCGTGGGTGTAAGTGTAATTGTAACATAAACTTAAAGGGGTATGTGTAATGACAACATTATTTATAGTTTATATTGATGGCTTTTTCTAGGGTGAGCATCCTTCTCATGTTGCTCACTGTGAGATGTAACACCCTTCTCGGGCGCTACATTTTCCATAACGTTTTAAGGCCGAAAATAGGGTAATTTAAAATTCGTTGTAATATAATGGGGAAATTTTTCACTTTCTCAAGACATAAATGTAAATATACAGAAATAGGTAATGTGTAATAAAACATTTCTTAATGCATTTCAGGTCATAGTTTAAAAATAGACTTACATAAAAATCCCAACTTGACTCGTCGAACAAAACATATACACATACAGACCCAACGTAAATATATGGAGACACAACTCCTAAAAACAATAGGTAATTGGAGACACAGCTCCATAAAAGCTAAAATCACACACGTACATCCTAAGCTGGCCCAACTATACATAAAAGACAATATTTTCTCATACATTACAAGAAAGATAAACTAATTGGTGGAAACTCTATTTGAGCCCACTACTGACGTTGCCACAAAAGTTACTTCTAGAGCCACTACAAAGTAACTCTCGTACTAGGCCCTTTCCCATTCCAAAAGAAAAGTTGATAAATGTGCAATATATGCAAGTTTGTAATTCCAAATAAGAATAAGTTTGTAAATAATCTTAGGAATCATAGAGAAAGTGATAAGAAAATGCACACATTCACTTGAATAAAGTTTTGATCCTTAGACCTTCATTTGTGAGAAAAGTACACTCAAAATATGTTGAAAATGTGCAGAAATTGAAGTCTAGTGCTCAGCTCTAGAAACAGGCGCTCAGCTCTAGCAGGAAACAGAAAACAGGTGGTGCATGATGAAGGCCAGCGCTCAACGTGGTAATGGGGCGCCAAAGACCAATGCGAAGCGAGAAGAACCAGTGCCCAACATTGTTATGCAGCGCTCAACGCCTCCAGAGACAAAAAGCCACTACTTCGTGGATCGGTTCAGCGCCCCTACATGTAAATCGGCGCCTTGCGCCGCGTAAGAACAGAACTGTATAAACACATGTTTGAACATAGTTTGAAGGATCTTTTGATCATTTTTGGTGCGATTTCACCTTGGAGCACCACATTCTCTCTCGCATCCTCCGGAGATTCAAGCTTGGGAACAAGATATGGAGATCCTATGGCTTCTTCAACTCATTTCTACTCAAGTTCTTCCATATCTTCCCTTTTTACTATGAGTTTCTAGATTTATTAGGTTATGTTAGGATGAATTCAATTGGATCTTGATGTAATTAAGTTTTACCTATGATTTCAATTCAATTTCTGCAATTTGAGTAATCTCTTCCATTCCTTATCTTGTCCATTTTTGTATTTCTTCTTCTTCATATTCTGGTAGTCACTCAAGGATAGATCCGAAAATTTACATGTTCCTTTTTTAGGATCATAATATGAAGAAGAAATACAAAAATTGACAAGATAAGGAATGGAAGGTAGGCGCCACAAATCCAAGGGGATTTGATAAGTCAAGGTGAGGTTCGCCACAAGAATCTTGGATTCTTGATAAGAACAAGGGTGGTTCAACCAAGAACCTAAGAGAGAAAATACTCTCACAATTGGAATCAAATCCAAATTGAACATCAAAGTTATCATTTCATGTGGTATGTCAATGATACATATACAAGGATGGCTGCCCACTTTTGGGTTGCCTTGTTCTCTCAATATTCCATAACATACACCTAACAACTCACATAACTCACCAACTAAATGTCACTAAAATCACTCACTAACTCCCACTACCATGCATTTACCACATTAATTGATAAATGCATTTACATTACCTAAATATGCATAAACATGATAATAAATTCCCACTAGCCATTATTATGGCTAAGAGCACTACTAGGAAGCATTTAGTGAGGCTAGGAGAATACCAAAAGGTCATCTTAAAATTCAGTCCAAAAATAATACAAAAATTATAAATAAAAATTATAAAAATATAATAATCTGAATATGCTTCTTTCCTCATGCTCAAGCCATCCATGTTCCTATCATTCCCTCTTCTTGAAAGTGATTTGTCCTCAAATCCAAACCTGCATTAAAAGTCAGTGGATTATCTAATAAAATTTTGCTTTTGTGCTTTCCACCGTTTGCTTGATAATTGGCTCTTCCATCCCTTTTTCTCTCATAATTCTTTTTTCTCACGAGATATCTCTCATTGTTCTCTTTTTCTTCATCTTTTATCTCATGGTTCTCCTCTTCTTCTCTCTCATGGGTTTCTTTTTTCTTTAATTCTTCTTTTTCCTCATGGCTTTCTTTTTTCTCTTCTTCTTTTTTGTGACACCCCATTGTGCCCCATTGTATTATTACATTAAATCCTTAATTATTTATTTACTTAATCGCGCGCTTAACGTTGAAAATACGTAAATCTTAAAACTTAATTAATAATTATATAACTTATCCAGATATAAAACACACCAAACTATTTTACATAAATACACACATGAGTATCCTTTATTTTACACAACACTGATTAGGGTATCCTCTCAGTAGGATCCCACACAGGTACTTATTTAAAACAAACTGCTTATAACTAATAGAAAACAAAAACGCCATATATGACTCACCGGCCCTAAACTTACTACACTATATTATTAGGATCAATCGGTTGTTCTCCAATTGTCGACTTCATACGAATGTCATTCAACTCTTCAACAACCTCCATCTCATATGGGGTTCCATCCACCTCCTCCGTAACATAGTCGTCCATATGGTCTTCTAACGTAACAAAGTAGACATACACCAAAAATACAGAAATAGGGAGATAAGAAATAGTTCTATCATCATAAGTGGAAAAGATTCATAACATATAATACAATAATAGTCACAGACACGCATCACTCAAACTCAACAATCATCCTCAATTCACTATATCATCCTCTACCCTCCAACTCATGCAACTAAACCTTTATGCTGACGTGGCCACTGCTAATCCTCGCCACACATCCCTCGTTAGGAATGTCGCCAAGTGACACGCTCGTCACACCAGTGACACGTTCCTCACGCGCAGCACATTCACATCCATGGTGTACATCCATGGTGAGAATGCTCATGCAAAGCAATGACACTATAGTTGCACAACTTAAATTCTAATTTGGAACGGTCCACGAGAACTTCGTACCTCGTGTATCTCAAATACACGGTTATGAACACCAATGCAACATATGATTCTCACAGACTTTTATCAATAACAACCTAGTACCTCAAGCTTTTCCTCATAACCTCCACTTACATACTATATCACATTACTTCTATACCATAATAGCGAGGCACTTCTAATTCATATTCAAAACTCTCACGCAAACAAAATACCTCCGAGCAATATATATCTTTCCTTAAAATAATCTAAGCATAGTATTAAACCCAAGCAGATCATGCATAACACATTAATCAACAGAATATTCCAACATATCAATATCATATAAGGCAATTTATCACAACCAAATAATTAACAAAGTCAGACTCTGACACGGCCTGGCCGTGATAGCCATCACGGTCGTGACAGACAACAAAGACAAGAATCCTACAACACAGAACCTGTCACGGCCTGGCCATGACAACCATCACGGCCGTGACAGATAGCAAACATCATCACTATCATAATTGTTCAAACACCGAAACAATACGTCACATGCAGATGGAGTACCTCAACCAGCGTATCACAAACAGTCAAAAGTAAACAATTCAAACATCCTCAAATATGAATAATCAACCTAAGGCGATAAACCTACAATTCCCAAATCGTCATTGGTTTTACGGAAAAGATTCCAATACAATTTTGGTATTTTCGATTACTCGACCACTAGTAGGGTTTAGGTCGCCCTCTACACCATTATTATAAATTATATACTACTTATCGGTTCCGGACGATGGAATGGTTCTTTCTCCCACCCGAAGTTTCCACCTGAAACACGCACACGACGATCCTCGTTATCCCGCCATGAGTTAACACCACCACCTTCATTCAAACAACATAACTATAATTAATCAACTAACAACCATCTAGGACACTTTAGGGCTAGGTTCGACCAAGACTTAGAAATAGGTTTAGGATTATCTTCTTAATGTCATCTTTTGGATCCTAATTACTAGAGTCTTAACTATCATAGATTACTTATTACAAAACTAAAATTTGTAACAAAATCCTCTAACCTTTATGGTTAGGGTTTCGGCTTCAACCAATTATCTAGGTTAGGAAGTTGAAAATTTGATTAACTTAAGGATTAATGATCCATAAGTTACTTAAGCATGATTACTCATTTAAACCAAGATTATGAACCAAGAACATGAACTAAAACTCAACTAGTTCTAAGAACTAGGGTTTCGGCCAAGGGCTGAGTTTGGGGTTAGAAATCTCTAAAATTTCTAAACTCTTGGATTTAATCAACATACAAAACCTAGAGTTGGATTCAAGTGTCACAAACAACTTTTGAATCACAAAACCATTAAGTGCTCATTCCTAGGGTTTCGGTTTTGATGAGATCAAATAGGCTTAAGTTTGATTTTTGATCTTCTATATACTTGAATACAAGAACTATCAAGATATAATCATGAATTAAGACATGAAAATGAAACAAAACCTAAGAACACAACTTTACCCTAGATTCGGCCATGACCAGAAATCAAGGAAAGAAATTTCTCATGATCTTATGCTTTTATATGATGAAAATAGAGATGATTATAAGATCATAGCAATTGGTTTCATGTCAAAAGGATTTTTCTAGAATTAGTTATGAATTTTTGAATCTAGTTCCATGAACTTTAAGGTAAATGATGAACATATGAATCTTAGCCAAGAATCTACAAAAGTTGTGAAGAGAAATGATTTTAATGAAAAGAGAAGAAGTTTCTACCTCTTGATGATTCAAGGAAATCAAGATTTGGATGATGTTCTTCACAAATTTCTCATGGTGTTCTTGAGAAACTTAAGGAAGAAGATGAACATAGTTAGGGTTTAGAACAGTTTTAGTATTTTGGGTATATCTCTCAACATACTTATCCGTTTTGGATGATCTTTATTGCGTTGGAAATAAGAGAGAAAGATGAACAACTTTCATGTTGAAAGTTTTTCGAGATTCAAAATAGAAACTGGTCAGAATTGCTAGGACAAATCGGACGAATTATGAACTCTTTGGAGAAAAGAACATGAAAATGGAAAAATGGCTTAATGAAGAAGACAACCTATTTAAAGGAAGAAGAAACCAAACTTAATGAAGAAGGCATTGGAGCCGTGGGGGTTGGGAAAGGGTTGGTCAACTTTTTCCAATGACATTTGTTTGAAATTGTCATAAAAAGACAAGGGCAATTTGGTCATTTCATAGGAAAAATTTAACTTTGTCATAAATGTGCCATTATGGCCATTATGATACGGATAAACTCGTCATAAATGCTCGTCAAGTCGGTCAATCCAACATCTCTGCTACGTTGCCGAGTTCTCGATTCATCTGGCGCAAGCTTTTCCTAGAGATATATCGACGTATACGCCCGCAACTAATATAATATTTTAATTTTTTTACCAAAATTTTCAAAACTTCCAATATCGGAGTAAATACGATAAAAATATTTTTCATCTCGTTCACGACTCAAAATTAGGTCTTCCGAAGCAAGAACTTTATTGTCGCTGAAAACACAAAAAAACAAGACCGACTTCCGTCTCAATTTTCAACCAAAACTTCCTCGTAACCTTATGAAAATAAGTATAACAAGGAAATGACCTTGGTTTATCAAAAATCATTTTCTAAGTCTCGGATAAAAATATATATTTATATATTTATTACCGATATTACAAAGCAAATAAAAATCGGGGTGTTACATTACTACCCCTCTTAAAAAAAAAATTCCGTCCTCGAATTTCTTAACTCAACACTAGACATCATCTTGTAATCTTATCTTAATCTAAAGCATCCAACAATATATTTCTCATCGCTGTTTTTCCCTTAGGTGACAACGGTAACTTCATAATGTAATTCATTCTTATATCATTCTATTTATCCTCGAACTTATCCATCACTATATTCTATTCATTATCCTTAACATTTCCAACTTGATCTAATATCCTTAAAGGACATAATCAAAACTTAATCAATTCCTATACTTACTACTCGATCCACTAGAAAACCTTACTTCAACATCTAACAGCAGTAATTAACACCACAATCAAAACTACCCTAACTTCCTACTTCATGTATCCAATCACAGCCTTAATTCCTTAGAATATATTTCACTATTCTAGATTATATCAAAATCACACCTTTCAAGTCTTCAAATAAACCTCTCAACACTCCGTAAGATAAATTGCAATCAAAAGATCAACACCTGTTAGGATTATCTAACTTAACAAATCTAATTTCTCTAGTAACCTCAATTTACATCAGAATCATCTTTTCTCGCTCATATTCAACTTGGGTGAAAGCTCATATTCACTTTTGTTTACTCTTCCCAAACTCATACAATCCATCTTAACTACAAACATTAATCATTGCCCTAGGTTCCATAATGATACTATGCCTCGATCAACATTTGACTTATAATAATGGTCTCACTCACTGATACTGATCTTAATCTTACCATCATATCTATATCTCAAAACTCCCATCACTTCCTATTTATCCTACTATAGGGAAACAATACTTAGGTACTATACCTAGATTATATGTTGCTCAATAAAGTCTTCATTGCAATCCACCACCATCAGAGCTTAAGGTGAAATCCTAACTCACCATTTAAACAAGAACAACATATCATTATAACCATTATCTCAAAAATAATAGGCTACAAAGCTTCAACCAAATCAATCCTATACTAGCTAAGCTCCAAACTAATTCGTTATCTCTTTATTATTTTCAAGGACTACCCATACTATCCAAATATATCAAGCACTTAAGATAAAGTTCCTTTAATAACAATTATCCCACAACAATCTATACTTTCACTGTAATTGATTTTAAACAAGTATGAAAACCACAACCGACTAACTAAAAAAAAAAACTCATGGATTTCCGCTACCATCTTCAGACTTTCCCACCAAGAGCACGATTTCCACTTCCGTAAGATCATCGACAAGTGTTTACAATAAATGTCATATTATTAACAACTATATGACACTGATGTCAAACACATACCTTATATGAAATCTGCAGAATGAGAAGGTTCAACTCCCCTCACTGTAAACACTCTCCCAGTGACCCACTGTCCCCAATCTCTAGCTATATGACCAGGTTTTCCACAGTGGAAACAACTAGGGTTCTCCTTGCAATTTCTAACATGATGAGGTCCTCCGCATCTGAAGTAAGCAACTATTAGAAGTAAATTATGTATTTCTTTTTTTAATTTTATATGCTTTGTTACCTTTTATCTAACATAAATCAATGCATTATAAATTTATTTTGTTTGTAATACAGGGAAATGCAAAAAGCTCCTGAAAATCGATCCATACATAATCTCCTTATAAATCTAAATGCTGAGATGTTGATGTCAAATAATAGTTGTAACTAAATTATATTTGGTACCTTGGATTTGTTTTTTATTAGAATAGGTATCTTATTTATTTTTACATTTATTTGTAACATGATATTATTAACACAGTGACGTATATATTGTGTGTTTACATTATTACGACACATTGTAAAGTTGGATAAATCTATACAACTAATACGAGTAAAACCATTAAAAATGCAGCATGCAGTGCACGTGAGTGCCTGTCTTGCCGCTTAGTAATAATTATGTGCAAGTTAGAGAGGATATATTTCCCCCATTTTTTTATTCAATGGAACATCTCCCTGTTCATCTTGCATATGAAGCAAGGTTTGGTGGGCCAGTCCAATATAAGTGGATGTATCCGTTTGAAAGGTAATATTAATATATTTGCACAGTTAAATAATTAATGTCCCTTGATTAATGTCTTGTCACTAATGTTTTTTTATTACTTATATTCATGGGCAACTCTAAACGATATGTTAAAAACAAGGCTAGGGTTGAAGGATCAATCGTGTATCTTACTTACATCGTGAGACAACCTATTTTTGTTCCCACTATTTCAGCAACTTCATGTTGTCACCAGGAAATATTAGGAACAAGGTAGATGCTGATAATGCAAGGTTTCCTTATTCCCTATCAGTATTTACCCTTCTTGACAGTCATGCTGGCAAGGAGAATATTTACTGGTTAAGTGATGAGGAGTATGCATCGGTCCATGTCCATGTCTTGATAAATTACACTGAGGTGAAACCATACAATGAGTAAGTTTCAACGACTCAATTTTGAAATAATTTATCATATGGTATCAATTTTTTTTTTTGAAGCGGATGTTGTATCAATTTCTCCCTTAACACATCATACACATATTATTTGTCAGTGTGTTCTTGCAAATTAATCATAGAACTTACCAACAATACAAAGTTTTATTGCCCATTGTAAATTAATTATTTAATATGACTTATATATTCGTAGGTGTATTAGCAGCCGTTAAGTGTGACAAATCAACACTTGAGAGATTTACCGTACGAGCCCTATAGGCATGTTAAATCATGGCATAAGTACTTCGTCAATGTGTACAAATTTCACACTAATGAATGGAACGTGGGCAAAAAGATAATTAATAGCGTGGTTTACGTACAGGGTGAAGGTATTGGTGATTTCTATGGGGTCATAAAACACATATACAAGTTAGAATACAATACTACTACTACTTATCCTAAGAAAGTAGTGCTATTTTATTGTAACTGGTTCGATCCATCGAGTAGAGGCAAAAAGGTGGATCCCAAGTATGGAACTGTGGAGATTCGCATGGATAGAAGATATCAACAGTTTGATCTGTTTATAATTGCTCAGAATGCAAAACAAGTTTATTATGTCCCTTATCCAGCAATGCAAATGGACAAACAAGGTTGGTGTGTTGCTGTCACAACCAAGCCTAGGGGTGGCATAGAAATCGATGATGCAGAGGATGAGACACCCTTCAAGCGGATGAATCGGTACATGTTAATGAAGTAATTGAGGTCGAGTGTATTACTAGCGTGTTGGGTTCTAAAGCTGATGAAGAAGAAGTGGTCATTGGTAATCAGTCATCGATGCATACATCATCAGATGAAAAAATCGAAAGTGATCATTTAATGGAAGAAGACGAGAGTCGAATTTAGATTCAGATGATGAGAACGATTCTGAATAGGAATTTTACTGTTAAGTACTTTTATTATATTTTAAATGTTTGCTTATTGTAACACCTCGTTTTTAGTAAATAAGCTTAATACGTTTATATATGTTATATATATATGTTTGATCTTTATACATATGTGTATGTTATAGGAAGTTTATCCTTTGGGAGGGTCTTAATAGTGAATTTTGGTTTTCTGGGATCCGCCCGGCCTAAGTTTTCTGAGCCCGGCCTAAAGTGCAGGAAAATCCACGTTTTGGAATTCTGCATAATCCGCCCGGCCTAAGTTTTTTGAGCCCGGCCAAACGACGCTGACAACAATTCATTTTGGGGCTTCTGTTTCGGTCCAGTTGCACCCTAATTCGTTTTAAACCTCTAAATCACCCCTAAACCCTAGTTTACAAGACTCTAACACTCAGAAATTGCCTCCCACCTTTCTCTTTGAGTTCTCTTCTCTTTTCTCTAAGAACTCTCTCTAGGGAACTTTTCGTTCACAGTTCTCCGCCGTTCTTCAATTGGGAAACACCGCTGTGAACACGTGTTCATTATGTTTTCTGTTTGGATCTCCAAACCAAGTAGAATTTGTGTACCGTGTCATCCCTTTTTGTTAATCCTCTTTCTTAAATTGGGGATTAATTGGTTAATCATTTTGTGTTTGGCCAAGGCTTGAGGAACTCATCGAGCCGCTCGAGGGAACGAGGATAGTTTGCTTGCACTGCCATAGTGGGAATCTTCATACCAGGTATGAGGAGAAGGGCTAGTATAAACATGCACTACAAGATTTTTTGAATTTAGCTACTAATTTTAGCTAAAAATTTATTTGTAGCTAATTTGAAATTAATTAACTACTTATTAACTACTACTGTTAACTACCATTTACGTCTTCTTACTAAAAGTTTTTTGACAGGATACTTTTTGTTACTTAAATTAAAACCAAATAGTAACTATTTAAAAAAAAATGTTTTACTGATAAACTGAAGATAAATCTACAATGTTATTTTAAAACCATTTACCGTTAATTATTTTTTAAAATCATTTCACCATATCTCTCTCACTCTCACTCTTTCTCTCGCATCGTTTTCTTCGTCGTCTTCTTCGCCCCTTTGTCATCGTCTTCGCCCCTTCGACATCGCACTCTCACGCTGTCTCAGGCTCACTCTCTCTCTTCGATCTCTCCCTCTCTCTCTCTATCACTAACGTTCTCTCTTTATCTCAGGTTGCGATTTGAAGAAGGTGAGTGATCTGCGATTTGAAGGTGAAGGATCTGCAATTTGAAGATAAGAGATTCGATCTTCAATTTGAAGGTAAGAATTCGATCTTCAATTTGAAGGTAAGAAGTGCTATGTGTAATTAGGGCTGTGATTTTTCCATTTGTTTTTCTCTCTCTCAATTGCGATTGTCATATACTATTGGTGATTTGTCATTTTGATTTGCGATTTGTCATATTGATTGATTTGCGATTTCAATTTGATTTGCTATCTATTATGATTTGTCATTCTATTGTAATTTGTCACTCCATTGTGATTTATGATTGTTGTCATTTTGTGCATTATTATATATTTTTAATCGTTATAACGATTAGTGCTTGGGGATTATCAAGGTGCTGCCATGTATCCTATTTTTAGTCATTAATTTAGATCACCTATTTATCATGCTTGCTTTCTTGTGGTATGATTCTATCCTATGTGATTATATGTATTTATGTTGAGTAACATGTGATCATTCTAATGAATTCAAGAGCATATCAATCACCTAACCATGGTCAGACACGAGTTAAATCAATATGTGCTTAAATATTGATTTATCTACTCTTTTATTTTTATGATCTTCACACGGTTTTTTTGGTTTGAGGTACATCTATAATCTTCATCTTAAGTATCAAATATAAAACCATGTGAAGCCCACATTTTTATGTGTTCTGTGTACACATGGATTTAAAACAAAACTAATGTATCAAGTTATCAACTCATGTGAGTTTCAAGTCATGAATGTGCTGTGACAAATTTATGATATCTTCCATGTTGCATGAACTGCTTTCCATTAGTTCTGAATATTTTAGTACTTGGTACTATGTACTATCAGTTGTGCATTTATGCATTTATTATAGTTGAGTACTTAAATTTTCTGAGGCATCTTTGATTAGATATTTCACTTGTATTTTGGATATGGTCTACAGTTCTGATAAAGATATTTCACCGGATCTGTTATCATCATACTAGTTTGTTACTGTTTTTTGTCATCTACGACCATATATTTGTAAGATTTTCTGGTATTTGTACCATGGACCACTTTAGGTCTAAACAGAGCCACTTCCATCATCTGACTTCTTCTGCCTTGTTGATGTCTTGTCTCATGTCCAGCCATCAGGATTGAAGCTAAAGGAGGAGTTCTTACCTCCTGGTTGGTTGTGCCTGGTACTATTCAACCATTCTGCTTTGTATCTTTGTCTGATTGAAATTGTTCTTTTATTAATGAACAACTTTTATGCATTATTCAGTGATTTGCTGCTTTTATGATCCAGATTTGTGGTGCTTCGACACCCAGGACCTTCCAAAGAAACTTCAAAAAACTTGCCAAAGATGCGTATACACCGACATTATTGGCAAGATTCGATCGTATGCTTGGTTAGTATGAAAATTCCATAGCTCTGAAGCTGGACTAAAGAGAAAGTTATACTTCATTGTATTTTGTAATTTTAGGAAAAATTGGATATGGTACTTTTAGTGAAGCCCTGGCATACAAGTGTCCTTTTATCTTTGTACGCAGAGATTATTTCAATGAAGAACCTTTTTTGAGAAATATGCTTGAGGTACTCTCTCTGTGTGTGTGTGTGTGTGTGTGTGTGTGTGTGTCTCTGTGTGTGTGTATTAGCTTCTTGTCCTTTTCCATGCATGTTGTTGAGAGCTTTACAAGGAAGTAATTATCTTCTGTTTTTTGGCTTAGTATTTTCAAGGTGGTGTTGAAATGATTAGGAGGGATTTACTCATTGGTCACTGGAAACCTTATCATGATCAGGCAACGAGCTTGAAGCCATGCTATGAAGCAGGCATTGATGGTGGCAAGGTACTCTCTTTTTTTTGAATTAATTGACTTTTCAAGAAGTTCTATTTTACTCAGCTGAGTTTTATTCATGTAATTCAATATATAACTGTGGGTTGTATGTGTTGATTATTCTTTGACTCTAAGAATTTCCACTGACATGGTTTATGACAAAACACATTGGTGTCATTCGATCCTTGTACCCGATCCCACTTAGTGGAAAAGGGCTTTGTTTTGTTGTTGTCCATAAGAATTTCCCCTAGTCTAGTACACGTAGCAAACGAATGGCTAGTTAATGATGGAAATTGTGGATGGAACCATGTCAACAAAATATAGGGAATGAAGATAACCTTGTGACAGAAATAATCTCCATTTTTTCTATTATAGTTAGTATGACACTATGTATCTCCATCTCCCGCTTGAAATGGCAATCCGTTCCTTATATGAGATTAACAATACAATAGATTTAGGAAAAGGCAATCTTGAAAGCTAGGAGTATTTTAGATTTTATCTTGTCATTCAGTCATAACACCAACACAAAAATTTATTTACCTAGCATTGAGTCCGTATTTTAATCTTTCGGGATGGGTTATCCAATCTCATGATGTACCTTGTATTCAAATGCTTTGTTTGAACAATATTGGAGGGTTGTTCCTTCCCCCACATAACAGTATGATCAGATTTTAGAAACATGAAAGTACCAAAGTTAATTGTGAAAACTATATAGAACTAGCAAAGTTATTCTTGAATTTTAGACAACCACTCACTCTCCGCTTACTTCTCTCGATTTTCACTCTGTTGCAGATGCCAATCAGAGAAGCATAACATGTAGAGTGGAGTAAGATTCAGATTTTCAGTTAAACTTGTTCCTGCACTCAAGGTAACTGAATTTTATGCTAATACGTTATCCTTTTCATAGTATTTGTGAAGCTATTTTTGGCAGCTTGTGCATTTCTTTTATATTTTTTGTTTGTAAATATGTCTTTGTGCTGTTAACTTCTAATGTGTGTTTATATGTTACCATTAATAAGTTTAGGATGCTTTTTGTTTGTCCAAATATTTAATCAACATGATGCTTACAACATTTTCAGTGGCATATTGTTCGTGGTATTAAAGGTTTCATTTATGCTAGTTCCAACTTTCAAGCAGATGGATGTTGAGAGAGCCTATCATAGGCATGCCTTTCTTGTGATTTAAAAAATATATATATATATATATATATATATATATATATATATATATATATATATATATATATATATATATTAGTCTTGTATAAAATTATTTACTTTTCATTGTTTAACGAAGATAGAGATGTTATTCAGCTATATTGTTGTGTGTTTGCTTTCCTAGTGAATTATTATGAATTATTTTATTGTTATTTGTGAGTTTTGTTGCTCTATTTTGGTATGTGGTTTTAGAGCTAGAACCAAATAATAAAGTTGATAAATATCGATCGCTAAATTGGTCTATAGAATAGGTGTTTGGGATCAATTTAGTGATTGATTTTTTTTTTTTAATTTTTTTTTAATTAGCTAGGAAATAACTATGAAATTTTGCTATAGATTGGCTACAAAATCACTACGATAATATCGTAGTTATTTAGCTAAAAAAAGCAATTCATAATAAGATATTACTAGAGATTTGCTATCAAATAGCTAGAATTTTTTTAAGTTTAACTATGAATTAGCTAGGAACATTTTTCTAGCTAATTTGCCACTCAAATTATGCTACCACCAATTCTGCAGCTATTTTGTAGCTAATTTGTAGCTAAATTTGTTTGCTAGACATTAGCTACAAATTTGCTATCAAATTTGTCGTAGCTAATCACCGAATTTCTTGTAGTGATGTAGGCTGT
Source organism: Sophora flavescens (assembly GCA_030762895.1). Taxonomy (NCBI): domain Eukaryota; kingdom Viridiplantae; phylum Streptophyta; class Magnoliopsida; order Fabales; family Fabaceae; genus Sophora; species Sophora flavescens. The sequence goes on from JAUPTC010000323.1 coordinate 38,862, forward strand.
GGGGTAGCGTAAGAAGAAGGGTTAACCCATGACCCTGATGTTTGATTAAATGTCTATATGATTGTTTGCTTGATAACATGTTTATATTTGCCTATTTGATATCTGTATGTTTAAATATTTATGTTTGGCATGTTTAGACTTGGATTTTACATCGTTGGCCCACAACAAGATACTCCTTCTAACTTTTACCCACAATTGGAAAAATATAAGTGTTACAAAACTGATTTTAGAATTTTTAGAAACTGCCCAAAAATTATGTGATTTATTTACAAAATATATCTTCTTTGTTCTCTAATGTCGAAGTAGGACAGCAGCCAATGTGGAATCTTAATTGTTTCTACTTTTGTTCTCCCTCTTCAACGCAGCCCATGTAATGATAAATGAATAACCGATAATTAACTGTAGTCAAACATTGACAACAAGCACTTGCGTCCCTCATCCTCTCCCAAAAGTGACACTAGATATATTCATTGAAATTTCCGGTAGTTTCCTCACGCGGTATTTTTTACTGCTTAATCAGGATTATATAATTAAATTAAAATATTAAAAAATTAAAAATAAAAAACTTTTATTTGACATGTTCATTTACAAATGACATTGATTTCCCCCATTTGTTCCCCAAATTCTTAACTTATAAGCAATTGCATCTTTGATACTATCATTCATCATTCATCACCATATTTCATTTCCATTTTCATTTTCATTTTCTTGTTTCCTTCTTTGGTAGCAACAAAACACAAAACAGAAACCCTCGTAAATCTAGGTTCGATTCTTATCTCACTAATCCCTATTTTCGTGCATACTATCAATATGATATTTGTGAATTCCATCCAAAAGTTTCCTTTTTTAAAAATATTTTTCAAAAATTTGATTAATCCTGTGACTAAAATTGCTAATAAATAGTGCTTGGGTTTTTCTATATTTGCAGATTGAAGCAAAAGAGGTGTTAAATTGTTGAGTTTTGCTTCTCTGAGATTTGAAGTGTGCTGGTTTTTTTGGGTTCATTGGAGAAAAATGGCATTAGGGTTTGATGATTATAATTATACTCGTGCACCGGGAAGGAAGAGGGTTGTGGTTTCCAACAAGGTTGAAGCTTCCACACATGGTTCAAATCCAGTGATGACTCCGTTGAAGAGAGCGTGCAGTGGGAGATTCGCTTCCATCTCTGAAAGGTCTTGCCTTGAAGCCCTTCCTTTTGACATACTGGTGAGTATAACGACTTCAAGCTTAAATTTTGATTCTCAATGAGTTTTATTTCTGATTGTGTAATAATGGGTATTCTGAAAATTCTGAAATTTATGTTTTCCCTTTTTTGTTTTGGATTAATCGCAGATAAGGGTGTTGTGTGGTGTGGACCATGAAGACTTGGAGCAGCTTTTTCATGTCTCTAAAACTATTAGAGAAGCAGTAAGTATTAGAGTACTTTTGTTGTTCATTCATTTGGTGTTTCAATTGATGGTTCTAATTTGGTAACTGTTGGGTTTGTTTTGATATTGCAGACTAAAATTGCTAAGGAGTTGCATTTTGAGTATAGCACACCAAAGAAGAAAACTTTTGCTTTTCATACTTCCCTTGATGTGGAGGATGAAAATGGGTTTGAGGAAATTGAAGCTTCAAATGCACCTTTGAGGAAATCTTGGTCAAGACTGAATGGTAGGGACCTGGCTTCCATCTCAACGACCTTGTTTCCTTCCATGGATGAAGAACAGTAAGCTAAGGAAAGCGAGGAACTGCAACTGACAGAATAGAGAACATGGAGGAGAGGGGTAAATTTGAGAACATGGAGTTGCAGTTCCTATTCTGTCAGTTGCAGTTCCTCGCTTTCCTTAGCTTACTGTTCTTCATCCATGGAAAGAAAACAAGGTCGTTGAGATGGAAGCCAGGTCCCTACCATTCAGTCTTGACCAAGATTTCCTCAAAGGTGCATTTGAAGCTTCAATTTCCTCAAACCCATTTTCATCCTCCACATCAAGGGAAGTATGAAAAGCAAAAGTTTTCTTCTTTGGTGTGCTATACTCAAAATGCAACTCCTTAGCAATTTTAGTCTGCAATATCAAAACAAACCCAACAGTTACCAAATTAGAACCATCAATTGAAACACCAAATGAATGAACAACAAAAGTACTCTAATACTTACTGCTTCTCTAATAGTTTTAGAGACATGAAAAAGCTGCTCCAAGTCTTCATGGTCCACACCACACAACACCCTTATCTACAATTTATATATATATATATATATATATATTTATATATATATATATATATATATATATATATATATTATATTTATAAAGGCATCATACAACTATACTACATCATATTATTTTCACATCTAGACCTTTATCCATATAGGTCCTTTAGGGAAAGAAACAACATAAGATATCATTATACATTATTCAAAAGATAAGACTCATTACTTGAAGTATGGTTCTCCAAAGCGGACATAAAACTTATAAACCAATATAATGCCCTAGTTGAGCTGGTCACTCTATACGACACCCACTAAGAAGACTCCGGAGGTCATTATTAAAATCCACGGTCACTTTAAAGGTCAGGCCTAAAGATCCTCGAAAGCACAGGGGCATCTCCAGCAAGTAGAGAAACCAAAAAGAAATATGCAAGAGTGAGAAACCAATATATTGATTTAACTAGAAAAATACATGCTCGACACAACATAAAACACATACACATATACATGTTATACCAACATAAGCATTCATATCAAAGAAAATAGTTTATCAATGGGTTTCACATCCCAAACGACATCATTTGAAAAACTATGCATGAACACTTCATATACATCATCTAAATTCGCACTTAATCTCCATGAAGTGTTCATGCATAGTTTTTCAAATGATGTCGTTTGGTGTGTTAAACCCATTGATAAACTATTTACTTTGATATGAATGCTTATGTTGGTATAACATGTATATGTGTATTTGTTTTATGTTGTGTCGAGCATGTAGTTGTCGAGTTAAATCCATATATTGGTTTCTCACTCTTGCATCTTTCTTGTTGGTTTCTCTAATTGCTGGAGATGCCCCTGATGCTTTCGAGGATCTTTAGGCCCGACCTTTAAAGAGACCGCGGATTTTAAGAATGACCTCTAGAGTCTTCTTAATGGGTGTCGTATTGAGTGACCAGCTCAACTAGGGCATTATATTGGTTTATAATTTTTATGTCTGGCTTTGGAGAACCATACTTTTGAATTAAGGAGTCTTATGTTTTGAATAATTTATAATGATATCTTATGTTGTTTCTTTCCCTTAAGGACCTATATGGATAATGGTATAGTTGTATGATGCCTTATATATATATATATATATATATATATATATATATATATATATATATATATATATATATATATATATACACCCGTATATGGTTATATTTGTGACATGGTTATGTATGTCGAAGAAGAAAAAAAATTTCCACTATTTTTGTATTAAGAAAAGTGTTATAAAAGATTATTTTCCGAAAGTAACCAGCGAACTATAATTTTATTTTCCGCATTTGGGTAACAATGTGATGACCCTGGTGTCGTATTTGTGGTATCAGAGGTTGTCGAGTCTTTCGGGAATGTTGGGGAATAGGTCTATTGTGATGATGTTGTGTGTTCTCTGATTTAGACTTGTTTGAATTACTTCTTAGAAGTAATGTGTGTTAATAAGTAAGTAAGCGTTTCATTTTCTGGTTGCGGTCTAACTGATTCCGTTTCATAGGTCAGTTATGGAACTAGCACCAGAAGGTGGACGTGGACGAGGAAGTGGACGGGGACGTGGACACGGTCCTGGAAGGGGTCGTAGACACAACAAGCTACGGAAGGCAAGGCTTTGATTGCATGAGAAAGCTTATTTATGGGTTCAGGAGCTGGAGAAAATCTTTGAGTTGGTGGTCACTCCGGCAGATGTTAGGGTTACATATGTTGTTTTTGTTTTTCTACTAATAGGAGATGCGAACTATTGGTGGAGAGGTGCTCGACAGCTGCTGGAAGCTGATCATCAGAAAATCACTTGGGATGTGTTTAAAACCGCATTCCTGAACAAGTATTTTTCGGAGAGTGTTCGGATTGAGAAATAACAAGAATTTCTGCATTTATATCCGAGAGATCTGACTGTTGGGGAGTATAGGTCGAAGTTCGAGTCGCGTGCTAAATATTTCCATTTCTTTCAAGCAAAACCAAATGAAAGCTGGAAGTGTGAGAGGTTTGAGGCAGGTCTAAGATTTGAGATTAAAGAATTTGTCTTACCATTGTAACCTGAAATTTTCAATCTCTGGTCGAGATGAGTCGAAAGATAGAGCAGATGCGGAATGGAAGAGACAATAGAGGGAGCCTTATTTCCGACCACCGGAAAATAACCAGAATCAACAATAATATCATCCCAATAATTATGAATCGGGAAGTGGAGGCCAGAAGAACCAAAACCAAGGCCAAATCAGAAGATGTTAAAGATGTGGAGATCCAAACAACATGAGTGATACTTGTCCAATAAAAAGAGTTAAGTGTTACAACTGCAATCAAGTGGGGCACTTAGCAAAGGGTTGTAATTTACCAAACCGTAGATCTGCTGTCAACAACACCAGGACAAATAAACCAACGGCGAAGGGGAGAATTTACACTTTGAGCGGATCGAAGGTGATTGTGACATAGATGGTAATATCTTAACTATACTTTACGATTTGGGTGCGACACATTCATTTATTTCGATGAATTGTGTGAAATTGTTTATTCCTTCATTACCGTATGATCCGATTGTTTCAACTCCGATCGCTAAGCTAGTTACTGTCAATTCTATTTGCTTGAACTATCATGTGGTTGTCCGGGATAAATATTTTCTCACTGAAAGAAGTTTTTGATGAGACTTAATATAGTGACTTTTACTTTTGGTGGAAGTGATCCAGTCTGAATTCTTGTCGGACTTTTATTCTTTTAAATCGTTGTTAATAAAATTCTTGTGAAGGAAGGAGCTTTATTAGATTCGAGTTTGTAAATGTGTACTGATAATGCATTTTTCCATTATAAACCTATTAGAGAATATGTTATGCACATGATATTCTTATATCTTTTCAGGTCGATAAAATCTTTCTATATACTTTCTTGTGAAAGTAAGGTCCCGAGATCTTTCGATTTTGTTTAGCCTCGTGTCACGAAATTTCGAGGACAAAATTTTTTTAAGAGGGGTAGTATGTAACACCCTGAGTTTTTCTGCTTTCTAATATCGGAAATTATATAAATACGTTTATTTTTTTTTTCGAGACTTAGAAAATGATTTTGGGAAAACCAAAGTCATATTCATATTATACTTATTATTATAAGTATACGATGAAATTTTGGGCTTAAAACTCATACGGAAATTGGTCTGCGTTTTTACTGATAGTATAATTTTATATCGGCAAAAAACCTTAATTTAACCCTTTTTATATTTTGTCCGTGGAAAATTCTACTTTCCAAATTTCTGATCAGAAATGATATATTATGTTTAATCAGACGAATTTTGGCAAAAGTTCTGGACGAAAAACAATTGATGTTTTTTTCTGACAAGAAGATTTTAATGATATATCACGTCATTGAGAACATTAGTGAAGTTATAATTATAATAATTTTTTTATTTTCAATATTTGAACTAATTATCTAAATCCATATTTTTGAATCTCAAAATATAGGAAATAGGAAATATATCATAAAATTATTTCATTTTCCCGAATCATACATTCCATTATTTACCGTGTAATGATCCTAATATTAGATATACATTTTTTTGACTAAATATTAGATATACACATATTAATTTAATTATTCATAATATAATTAATATTATAAATCATAAATGTATTGCTAATAGTATCTGCACGAAATCATTAATAATATTTGCAAGATATCTTTATATACTAATAACATCGATAAAATTATAATTAAATTCATCTATTTCCTTTTTAGAATTTGAACTAATTTCAATCTGAATTCTAACTCTAAGATTTCAAATATTTTTTTAATTTAAATTGTTGTCGTGTTGAATTATTATAATTTATAATCAATGTATCGTCCATATAATCAATTCTAATTAATGCACTCTTAATTTCTAATATTTTTCGTATTATTTGTTTAAGCATTAAATTATTTTCATACTAAAATAGCATAATCAGTATCAATTGTTTTGATTGTGAAATTTCAAAATTTGAATTAATTTCATTAATGAAATTATGAACATCATTATGTTTTTTCTTCAAATCAATATAAGCGTGACACATTCGTGAAAATTGGAGGGAAGAGTTGTGGTGAGGGCCACTATGAAAAATTGCATGAAGGAATGACTCCATAGAGTGTCATTTGTCTATTTCTATTTTGAGATTATTCTCAAATGTATATTACTAGAATGTGTACCCGTGTTGAACACGGGTGTAATGCCCTGATTTTTCAGCTTTCTAATATCGGTAATAAATATATAAATGATTATATTTTATCCGAGACCTAGAAAATGATTTTGGATAAACCAAAGTCATATTTATACTCTACGTTATGATTAAAATTTAGGTTGAAAAGTTAGGCGAAACACGATCTCGTGAATTTCACCGAAAATATAGTTATACTTCGATCGAAGACCTAATTTTTACTCCTGAATGAAAAACTTAAGGTTTTTATTTAATTTCCAACGATTTTGGTTATTTTGAAATATTTCATTAAAAAGTGAAATAATATACTATATCCGGGTGATATCTTAAGTCAAGGCGATCGACGGAGATGAATACGAGATTAAGGGAACCGCTAATGGATAATATCCATGAGTCACAAATGACAAGGCCATGTGGATGATGTCATGGATGGAATCACAAGTCATGATGACAATTTCTAGGGAAATTGCATTTTGATCCTTAAACTTTCTCTTAATTTCATTTTGGTCCCTAAACAAAATTTCATGATACTCCAAGTGAATTGGATCAATTTTCACGCTTCCAAACCATAATGGGCTGCGGTTTTTTAGGCCCAATATCATGGCTAAGATGTTATTTTGCATGAGGTAAATTTCTACTCTTAACTTTCCTATGCCTTTGTTATGTCTTAAGCATTTTTATGTTGAAGACACGCGTATGAATTTGGATTTCTCCAAGCCCATTTGCGCAAGCCAAGCCCCAGGCCCATGAGGATTGCTTCATCAATTTACATGATGCCATCTTCTTCTCCAATCTTCATTTTCATCCTCCAATCTTCTCCATTCTTCCATTTGTCTCTAAACTACATAGCCTTAGTCTGTGAAGGAACTTGGCGATTCTTACACATTTCTTCAATTCCGATAGGTAATCCATGATCCTCATCATCATTTAACTATATGTCCTTCAATTCATTTCATGATTAGAAGCCTAAATCATCATGTTCTTCTCTTGTGTTCTTAACTTTGAAAATCCATAGAAAATCATAGAAAAATCCAATAAATATGAAATCAATTTCTATGTTCTTGTTATCACCTCTATAATCATAATCCAAGAGTATGTTGCAAACAAAGTTTTCCTCCCTATTTTTCTATCCAAGGCCAAAACCCTAAAGTGTGGGTGAAGGAACTTTTGTTCAATTTTTAGAAAGTGATCATAGATCTCATCTTTCTAATATGTATGTATGTTGAAACCAAGTTCTTATATCAAACTAAAATTTCTTGCTTTATTTTTGTGCCTTGGCCGAAATTAGGTGTTGAGGAACTTGGAAGTCTTTGATTCAATCTTTCTGGTTAAATCATTAATCCTATGTCTTAAGTACTTACGGATCACTAATCCAAAGACTTAGGAATTTTAGAAATTTTGTACTTAAGGATCACTAATCCAAAGACTTAGGAATTTTAGAAATTTTTAGCCACATAGACCCCTCATGGCCGAACCATACACAGGAAATAGGAGTGTTTATGATTGTTTGATTTATGATTTATTTGTTATGGTTTGTTCAAGTTTAACATTTGTTTTGAGTACCTGAGTGCTTGGAGGAAACCAGATTCGAATAAGCGAACAAATCATGAAAAGAAAGTTGGAATCTTCAAGAGGTAAGGGGATCTTAACTGAGGGATTTTTCCCGATAATTATATGTGTGATTTGTGTATGATTTGTAATATTTGGTTGAGATTTATGGTGGTTGTTTAACTTTGTGTTAACCTGTGATTTTATTTGTGGTTAGTTATTTGCAGTTGTGCATTATAATGTTTTGATGCATGATCTATCCTGGGTGGGTTAATTGTTATAATATTGTTGATGAATCGTTAATCTTGTTTGTGGATTGAAAAGCCTGACAAATGGTCGATCTTGAATTAGTAATGAGGTTCAAAGTGTTAAAAAGTTTTTATGGGATAATGAATTTTAATTGATGAGAAATAGTAATATAATATTACTTAGGTTTTTGGTTGGTTGAAATGAGAAAAAGTTGAAAATATCATTATTTTAATGATTTATTGGTGTAAGGGTGAACTATGGGTTACAGTGATGATGTAACCGTGAAATTATTTTTGTATTGCTAATTTTTAGGTGGATAAATCCAATATATTATAAAAAAGTTATTTTATGAAATTAATCTTTGAAAATAACTGAATTGTGATTTTTAGAAAATTATTTGAGTGGAAAAGATCAAGTTTTGACTTAAAACGTTTTTAAAATGCTAAACGACGGTTAATTCTGAAAATGTTTACGGAAAGCATTCTTAAAAACAGCAGTAATCATTCACACATGGATTTAATTTTAAGATCATTCAGGCCTCGATGTATTTGTTAGTGATGATATCTTGAAGATATTCATGTGTTAGTGCCGGGAGGTCGGATAATGTACCATTATGCGATTGACAATTGTACCAAGAGTTTGTACAATGTGCCATTCAAGAGCCTGATCAGCTCATTTATTGGTGAGTGAATCTCCGGGAGATTAGATATAAAGATTATATGATTTCTGTGAAATGTCATCAATCTTTTGTGAATGATAATGATTGTTCCATTGTGGAACTCATTGGTAAATTACTTGTGTTTTTTGAGAAATTTATGTTGTTATGACTATATATGTCTATATGATGTTTTGGTGTGTCACGCATGTAATTATCGTGCTTATATCCATATATTGGTGTCTCACCCTTACAATATATCAGGTTTTACTCGTTTTGCCACTGTACCTTGGTAATGGCACTAGATGGTGCAGATGAGTCTTAACTTCAATCGGGATACTAATCTTGATCCTCGAAGAGGTCAATAATAGTGGCGAGAGTCTGTGTTTAATTTTGTTTATGAGAATTAAAAACTTTTAGTACAAATGTGTATGTTGTGAAGGCTCTTGATGTGAATGAGTATTTCCTCGTGTGAGGAGATTTACAATATGATTTTACTGTTATCTTGGTCTAATAGAGCGTTCTCTCAGAACAAAAATTTTTACACCTGAGTTTTCTCACCTAAAGTAAGTAAATTTTCCGAGAGCAACCAGCAAATAATTTGGTTTTAATTTATTTTCGCACGTGTTACAAAGTAATTCCCAAGAGGGGTGTTACAACGGGGATTAAGTTTATTTAATTCGTATATTAAAAATAAATAATGATAAATTGACAAATATAAATAATTACTAATAAAAAGTCTTGTACATAATCATATACAAATATTCAATCTCAATCTACCTTTCGACTACATCCTAAGACTACATCATCAACATCACAAAGTATTCATTCATTTTATAATCATCCTACTTCTTACAAAAATTATATTTACTACAAACCTTTTTTATTTATTTAAAATATCTCATTTCTAAAGCCGCGCGCACATAGTAGCACCACCCAAGTTTCCACCCATTTAATAATAGAAATTTGTCAATGATCTTAGTAATCATATACAACATATTTTCTTCATATTTTTATAAACATTAGCTTCCCCCACCACCCTTTATCTATCATTTTTTCTTCATTTGTTACCTCACCACCATTTATCTATCATATTTTCTTCATTGGTTCTCCCATCATCTATCATATATTTTTTTAAAACATGTCATTTATTTTTTATTTATTTAAAACATGTCTTATTTCTAAAGTTGCACATAGTAGCACCAATATTTTCCACCCCATTTAATAATAGAAATTTGTTAACGATCTTAGTAACCATATAAAACAGAAATTCTTTATATTTTTATATACATTTGCTTTCCCCATCACCCTTTATTTATCATATTTTCTTCATTGGTTCCTCCTTCATCTATCATATTTTTTTTAAAAAACATGTCATTTCTTTTTTATTTATTTAAAATATGACTCATTTCTTAAGCAGCACATAGTAGAACCACCCAAGTTTTCACCCTAGAAATTTGTCAATGATTTTAGTAATCATACATAACATATTTTCTACATATTTTATAAACATTTGGTTCCCCCACCAACCTTCATCTATCATATTTTCTTCATTGGTTCCCCGCCTTCATCTATCATATATGTACATATTTTAAATGTCATTTCTAAAGTTGCACATAGTAACATGACCCAGTTTCCACCCCTTTAATAATAGAATGATCTTAGTAATCAAACACAACATATTTTCTTCATATTTTTATAAACATTTGATTCCCCACAACCCTTTATCTATCGGATTTTCTTCATTGGTGATTAGCACATGATTTGGTGTAATGACTTAAACCTTATTAATTATCACGTATCAAACATTAGATGGCTATAAACCTAGTTTGATATTTTTCCTATTTCAAATACTTTCTCCCCTGCAAAAGCTTTCATATTACATTGTTATTGGCAGACTGAGAATCATGAAATGCCCACCAAAGGCAATAATGAATTGGTTTTGTAACTCATATAATCATATTTTAATATAATTTCGTTCTAAAATGATTTTATTGTATTAACTATTTTTATCTTTATACGATGCCAATTAAGTCATCAACATACGTCGCAAACAAAGTAATTTAGAAAGGAAATCTGATTTAAGATTTTAAAAAAAAAGAATTAGTAAAGAGGAATAATTAAAAATAAAAAATTACGCTAGAAAATAATTACCCATTGTTTTCCAGCTCTATCACAATGATCCTGCCATTCTTCTCATATTCTCTCTCTTTACCAATAGCGGTCATTACTTCTATTAGGTCTGCATACAATGGAATAAAGTGTTAGAAATAAACTCTGATATATAAGCTTGGATATGTTCAATGTTCAATACTAACCGACTAAATAATCACTATCAAGATTATCTTGGAAACATTCTTCAGGCGGGGTGAACGTAAATTCGTTCATCGGAATAGCAAAATTAGAGATATGATATACAAAACCTTATTTTTCAAGTCACTTTTTGGTATTTATAGATCAGTGTCTTACTAATAGTAGCATCAATCTTTTTTCCCTACGGAAAAAAGACATTGAAAATTAAGTATCCATAATTAAAAAAAAACGAAATGATAAGAAAAAAAAACATGCATTGATCTAACCACCTCGGGGTCAATGAGAACCATTTCAAGAGAATAGGGAAGCTTGCTCACGGTTAAATAGGAAACATGCCACAGTCTGAAATTACCTAGAAGTAAATTCCAGTTTTTGTGCCCATCGTGGATTCCAGAAACATGGTCATACTTAGGAGGCATTTTTTTTAGTAGTAGTGATTTGTGGAATGCAAATAATTTATGCAGTGTTGTAGATGATGCAATGAATGGTCATTGCTAATGTAATTTATAGAAATTCTGAAATTTTAATATTGAATGCCATCAAGTTTGTAGATATATCTTCGCCTCATAATTGTAGATTTTGCTAATTACACATTTTAATGACATGATTTGAATTTTGAAATCGTTCCATTCTTGTAGACTGATTTAACTGTGTTTCTCAGCATATTCCAAAATGTGATATTGCCAACACAGAGTATGCCCTTGATTTCATGAATCTGATATTAATAATATCATTTCAATGCTCTTGATTTTAATTTATCAAATCGTATTTCATGAATAATGCCCTTTTTTTACGGAATGAATAATGCCCTTTTTTTTTACTGGGATGAATGATGCCCTTGATTTGTACAGATTTTGATATCAATAATATCATTTCAATGCCCTTTTTATGTTTTCCAATATGATTCACATAAACTAATTTTGAATATGTAAATCGCTGCAGGTGTATTCAAGATTTCATTTCAATACCCATGATTTGTGTCCTATAATTGGTATTAATAATAGCATTTTAATGCTTTGTCTCCAGTTTGATATTAAACGTGTATTTTTTAATAGGTAATTCATGCAGGTCTATTCAAACTCTGGTTAACTATTTTTTGTTTTGTTTTTTTTTTTTTTTGAGCAAAAGCTTGAGGTGTATTTTGAATTTGCTAATGACCGTATTAAATGTGAAAAGGCTAATAGAATGCCACATGTAACAGTGTTTAATGAGTTTATTTGCATTTGTATATAACTAGACTTTCATCCGGTGCCCACACGGGATAAATTATTGATGATTTTTAAAATTATTTATTTAATAATTTTTAATATTATAAGATAATTTTTAAATTTTTACATATTAATTATATAAAGGTGTTAACATGATTTACACAAATTATATAAAATATATAATGCTTGTAAATACCATATTATTAGTCAAATTTTTTTAAAGAGAATATTATTAGTCAAGTTGAATGACCTTTTTAATAATTTGAGAAATAAAATATAGAATGTAAATTTTGATACACTTTTATAGTCAAGATTTTTTTTTATATATATATATATATATATATATATATATATATATATATATATATATATAATATATATATATATATAAGATAATTTTTAAATTTTTACATATTAATTACATAAAGGTGTTAACATGATTTACACAAATTATATAAAATATATAATGCTTGTAAATACCATATTATTAGTCAAGTTTTTTTTGAGAGAATATTATTAGTCAAGTTGAATGACTTTTTTAATAATTTGAGAAATAAAATAAAGAATGTAAATTTTGATACACTTTTATAGTCAAGTTTTTTTATATTGTGAGACGATTGCATATATATATATATATATATATATATATATATATATATATATATATATATATATATATATATATATATATATATATATATATATGATTTTAAGGTAATTTTTGATAAGCATAAAACCTTTTAATAAAGTGTTATTTTAGTATTACTTGACAATTTAAAAACTCTTTATACTAATAATAGATATAAATTAAATCTTTGAATCATATAAGTCAAATTAATTCAGACATTATTGTTAACAATAAAATTAAAATATATATTATTTATTTTCTTAAATAAATCTGTTGTTTTGAAATAAGTGTTAGAGAGATTGTTGAATATGCTAACCTTAAACCAACGGACACCCAATAAATAGGAGTAATTGAAATTAAATTTGAAAATATTAATCTATAGTGTCAGTATCAATACCCATCATTATACAACTCCAAAACCCTCAATCTAGATTTTTTTTCATCTTTTAAAATTTATCGTTCAGCATCGAAAGTAAGAAGACCAATCACATTTGTCTATGATATGATAAATGCTTAAAAAAAGAAAGCAATATTTCGACTAAAAAATGAGACGAACATCACAAACAAAATTAAGACTCGCCAACTAAATAGCATCTGTTGAAATTGCTGACAGTGACATTGGAAAATGAATAAAATGAGTAAGGGCTCCCTTCATTCTTCGAATTCTCCATAATGTGCACATCTGTCTTGTACTTCAAAGTTTGTCGATATTGATGTCTCATTGTTCGATACCCCATTTGATGTCTCCCAAAATTGTTCTATAGTATTAACACGGGGTTCAACTAGTTTTGGCTGAATCCTATATATCAATGTCCTCCGTACCAGAGCTTGTATTTTTTATCCTAAAAATTATAGACAAATTAGAAAATATCAAATAAGAATATAAAAGTAAAAAAAAATTGTAAATATAATAAATCAACCTTCTCATCCATTTGAAGCAAAATTGAAATTTTAAAATTAATATAAAGTGAGATTTGATAAGATTTACATAAAGATATATTGTATGACCTTAAATTTGAAATTAAAATTGAAATAAATTAAATAATTAGATAATATTAGTTAAGTTTAAAATTTAAATTCCAATTTCAAATACAGTTTCAATTTTTGAAATTTCAAATTAATTTCAAATTTGATAATATTTACGTAAATACATTTTAGGTATGACCTTAAAATTGAAATTGAAATAAATTAAATAATTATATAATATTAATTAAATTTAAAATTTAATTTTTGAAACTAACCAAATTTTATAGTTGATTTAAATTTAAATTCAAAATTGAAATTTTAAAAATTAGTTTTCAAATAAGAGAATTAACTTAAATTTAAAACTTTGATTTATTATTTGATTTAAATTTAGGTAATTTTGGCTCAAATTTTATTTTTTATTTTTTGTTAATTTATAAATACAATAATAAATCAAAAAATTGTAGTGTTAACACTTGTCATTCATAAACACTGTTGCATTTCTTGCATATGGAAGGTGACACATGGCAACACCACATTGCATAGGGGATAGAAATGTATTGTTTATAGATTACATTTAAAATTTAATTTTTTAAATTAACCAAATTTTATAGTTGATTTAAATTTAAATTCAAAATTGAAATTTCAAAATTAGTTTTCAAATAAGAGAGTTAACTTAAATTTAAAACTTTGATTTATTATTTGATTTAAATTTAGGTAATTTTGGCTCAATTTTTATTTTTTACTTTTATAATTTTTGTTAATTTATAAATACAATAATAAATCAAAAAGTTATAGTGTTAACACTTTCATTCATAAACACTGTTGCATTTCCTGCATATGGAAGGTGACACATGGCAACACCACATTGCATAGGGGATAGAAATGTATTGTTTATATATATAGATTTGATTGGCATTGTTTATATTTGATAATAATTTAAGACCAACCATTGTGGCAGTCAAAAGATTGAGAGATAATGTTGATTGGCAATTAAAAGCCCAACTTTAATTGTGTTGTATTTTCAAATATTTTAATAAAAATTTTTTTTTTGAAGAGAATTAAAGTTAAATGTGTCAATTTTTATTTTTTATGTGTCATTTTCAACTTTTGAAAGGAAGCAATTCAAAATAATAGTTAAATGTCACTAATTGTCTTAAATATAAGAACATTGACTCTCATTTAAGTATTGGTAGCCGTAAGGAAGTAATTCATAATAAATGTCAATAATGAAATAATTTATTGTAAGGAAATAATTCAAAATAATCATAATAATGAAATCATTACTGCCCAATTTTAAACCACTTTAGATCCATTATCTGTGTATATATTTTAAATCCTTACATTTCACTTCCCCTACTTCACCCACGACCATTGTGCCTTTCTGCCTCTCTTCATTTAACCATCTTTGCTCATTCTCTTAAATTTTTTCTCATTTTTTGGAATTCTATCCCTGCTTCATTTTTTTTAATCACTGAAAGGTTCTAAAAATTGCAACCCTCTAATTCTCGCTCTTTTTTAATATCCATAGCACCATCATAAATCTCCAAAAGGTAAATGGCCCCTCTCTTCTTGTCAGTTTCCTCAAAGAATACGAGAAAGATGATGAATACGAAGATGGATCGGATGACAATGATAACCACGATTTGGAAAGGGACCCCTTACAAAGAAAAAAAATATATACCGTGGTCGCTAAAAGTAAATCTGAATTGTGAGGTAGTGTTCCTAAGGGTTTCTTTACTCGATAGACACGGGATCCATGTTTGACAAAATTAAACCTTTTTAAATAAATTAGTACAAAAAATATATTCTAAAATCCAAGATATGAACATGATTGAATTTCAAAAATATTCTAAATAAATTGTGAGGTATTGGTACCGATCAATTCATCAGAGCGACAAGCAATTACAATATTTTAATTAGCAATACTCACATTATATGATTTATTTATTTTTATTCAAATTAGATTCAATTATAAGCTCTCTTTTTTTTCATACTAACCTTAATTGAATATAATATAATATATGCATTTTAAGCAATTAATATAATCATTACTACTAAATGAATATATACTTATTTATGTAGGATAAATCTATTGTTTTTAAATTAAAAAATTTATAAAATGATATAAATCAAAGAATGATATTTAGTTGGATGCAATTGATTTAGTAAATTAAATTTATAATGTTACCCTGTTTCTTACCCAAAAAAATAATAATGTTACACTAATCATTTAGTCATCTGTATTTTAATTCTAATATAATATAGTTTCAAACTTTAAAATTTCTTATTTTAATTTAATGATTATTTAATTAAATTTAATAATATTTGATATGATGTATACAAACTTCATTATAACCAAAAATAAGTAAATACAATTAAAACTTTTCTACTTTTTATAAGTTCCCAACAAGATTGCTTTTGTCCTCAATTTTGCATGAGATAAATCAAATTTTTTAACAATTTTGGTAGCTAATTCTTAATACAAAATATTAAAATTTATTTATTTATTTAAAATATAAATTATTTTATAAACATTATTTTATAAAAAATGTTCAGAAGCAATGTATACCCATGCATGGCATGGGTCAAAAACAATTGTGTAGAGATAATAGCATAAGATTACCAAATGGAAAAAACTTATATTTAAAAAGAGAGTATTAATCCATCAAAAAAAATATGAAGAGAGTATTAAAAAAATTTGTGTCACATTAATTTTGAATTTCTGTTTTTTTTATAAACATTAATTTTGAATTTCAACTCCTTAGAAAGTCGTTCGCAAATCAAATTGAATTTGGTTGATTTCGACAAGAAAAATCAATCAATCTAATATAATTAGATTTCCTCTAAAATAAGATTCTCTCTATAATGTGAGAAAGTAAGACTGTTTATAGATTTTTATTAAATCAAAGGTAAAATACATTCTTACTTTCTCAACATTATTGAGATTTAGTAACATTTGAAAAATATTACTAAATTATCAAAAATGTTACTATTTGTGTTAGTAACATTTTCAAAAATTTTATATATTGGTCGTTTTATTAAAAGGTTTTAACAACACTTTAACATATCATTAACAACATTCAAAAATGTTACTAATTTACCGTTTTTATAACATTTTACAAATGTTACTAATTTACCAAATTTTTTGTAACATTTCAAAAATGTTACTGATTTCTTTTTGTAACATTTTAATTTTTTTACTAATTACGTTTTTTTTTACATTTTAATAAATGTTACAATATACATGTTATTGTAGCTACTAAATGTAGTAGGGTCACATCATAAGCAAGCTCACTTTACAGCAAATAAATCTAATATAACTGGTTCTTTAGTATTGAAAACAAAATATTTTAGTATAGGTTTAACTATTGAGTAGGTTCCTGAACTATTTGGGAATTTTCAAATAGGTCCATATACTAAAAAAATTTGCAATTGGGTCATCGAACTTTTATAAAGTATTCAATTGGGTCCCTGAACTAAAAGAAGTTTTTAATTGGGACCCTGAACTTATATAAAATTTTCCATGGGGTCCCTAAATTATAAAATTCGTTAGTGATATGTAGAATTGGATGAAAAATAATGATTTCAACAAAGCTGACCATTTATGAGTAGTTTGGGTGGAAGATGAACCTTCAGACATTGTCACAATAAAATGTAGCAAGATGTAACAAGATGAAGCGAGATGTAGTAAATTACAAGTGAGGGAACTATTTTGGACAAAATTATTTCAAGGAAGAGATATACAACCGTAAAACATAAATTGGAGAAGGAATAAACTATTTGTTCAGATGGAGGAAAAACAATCTCAAGTCGTGTTTTGGTTTTCTGGCTGAACATTTTGGTATCTTGCAACCCTAAATATAAATTTGGGGGAATTCAATGTCACGTTTCACATCATCAGACTTATAGACCTCTTCATGGAACCCTACCCCAGGGACTCCATTGAAAATTTTATATAAGTTCAGGGACACAATTAGAATTTTTTTTAGTATAGGGACCCAATTGAAATCTTTATAAAAGTTCGAGGACCCAATTACAATTTTTTTTAGTATAGGGACCTATTTGAAAATTCCCAAATAGTTCAAGGATCTTCTCAATAGTTAAACCTAAAATTAATTCAATTCAAAATAACTTGAATTTGTCAATGGTTGGATAAAAACGTTTTAAGCATAATTATTACAGTTCGGCTCATTTAAAATAAATAACAAATAAAATGATTCAATTTACGTTTTTAAATAATATTTAATTTGAAATATTATAAAAGTGCATTAGTTGTTATAATAACTATAAGTAAAAGAATAAATTGAAAATATAATATAAAATCATCTGAAAATATAACCCAAAATATTCTCCAAAAAACAAAATAAAAAATAATCTAATTCAATCCAATTAATTTTGATTTGAATTTGAATTTTAACAAAATCTGTTTAGACTTATAACTAGGCGTGTTCGCGGATTGGATTGGATCGGTTTTGAGCTAAAAACCCATCCGATCCAATGATGAAAACATCGTGCGGTTTGGATTGGATCGGTTTGCTTCCTTAAAAAAATCCGATCCCATCCAATCCAATTAAATGCCGTTTGGATTGAATTGGATAATTCGGTTTTTATCATACTTTATTTTTTTTTAATGTCAAGTGTCCTTTCTACTTATTTAATAGTGGATAAAAGATAATCTTTGTTTTAATTTGGGAGTTTGAGAAGAAAAAAATTATTGATATTTTTTAATATGTTCTTTTATATTAATTCTCTACATCTACTCACACTTATCCTATTTTTTCCTTGAATCGGCTACAAATAAATTGTAGCTAATTAATTTTCAAATTTACTTAATTATTTTCCTATTTTTCATGATTACTCAATCAAATATATATATGCTATGCATCGAAACTTTTAGTAAAATATAACTTCAAGACATTAATATTTATTCTAAATAGTCTTATATATGTCATTCCAACAAAAATATTAAAGAGAATGAGGGACTTTATAAAAAAAAAGAGAATGAGGGACATAAAAGTATGAAGAATAATGTTTAAGAATGAGTAATACTATAATTTCAAAAATAATAGTATATGTATATAATAGATCGGTTTGGATTGGATTTCACTATAGGATCCAAAATCCAAATCCAATCCAATAAAAAATTACGGTTTTTATGTTTTCGGTTTTCGGTTTTTCGATTCAGTTTTTGCGGTTTGAGTGGGTTTGGATCGGTTGATGAACACCCCTGCTTATAACTCCCCAGCAAGAATCTGGATCTCGTTAGAGTTGTAACTTGTTATTAAACTCATTATAAATAAATAACTAACTAACACGAACCCAAAAGAAACTCTGACTCCACAACGACGTCAACAAGAAGTCAAGAACCTTAAAATGCTTTGAATATCCCGCGCAAGAAAACCAGAAGTAGTAGAAGAAGAATATCTGAGTGTCAACTCAACCCTTACGGCATGTCGATTCCGTCACAGACTAAAGTCCCCCGAGAGAGTGGACTCGGGCTAATAACGAGGCATTTGAGCGAGCTCTTGCGATGATTCCGACAAACGATCCCAACCGGTGGGAGAAGATAGCT